>JALQPE010003284.1:0-16216 GCA_030407315.1 Asparagopsis taxiformis | reverse complement strand
GCGCCGAACGGGCGTCTAATTTTCGATGCGCTGGAGGTTCTGAAACTGTCTCTCGAAGTCAATATACAAACTCACGATGTCGCTTCTGTGAGCATTGCCGACAATGTCTGTGCATTCATAGAGTTTTCTCAGGTTTTCCAACCAGATGGATCTTCCTGTTGTCGCGGCTTATTCCTATTCTGAAAAAGAAGTGAGCTATATTCTGCCGTCCGACAGGAACCGTTCGGAGAACTCGTATCGTCTGTGTTTTCGGAAGTGGACGCGGACGTCCAGTCTCTCTAGTACGGGTCCTAGTCGGCCCCGAGATTTACTAGAACAAATGAACGTCCGCGTCCAAAAAAAAATAAAAATTTTTTGGATGCGGACGTCCACTTTCTCTAGTACATATGGCGGAATACTAGGGCCCGACATCCACTTTCTCTAGTACATATGGCGGAATACTAGGACCCGACATCCACTTTCTCTAGTACGTTTGCGGAATACTAGGACCCGACATCCACTTTCTCTAGTACATATGGCGGAATACTAGGACCCGACATCCACTTTCTCTAGTACATATGGCGGAATACTAGGACCCGACATCCACTTTCTCTAGTACATATGGCGGAATACTAGGACCCGACATCCACTTTCTCTAGTACGTTTGGCGGAATACTAGGACCCGACATCCACTTTCTCTAGTACATATGGCGGAATACTAGGACCCGACATCCACTTTCTCTAGTACATATGGCGGAATACTAGGACCCGACATCCACTTTCTCTAGTACATATGGCGGAATACTAGGACCCGACATCCACTTTCTCTAGTACATATGGCGGAATACTAGGACCCGACATCCAGTATACAATATATCAGCGAAAACCGGGAGGGAAGAAATTACAGCGGATGGTAAATTCAGGGCCCATATCGGACCGTATTTTATTCTCTCATTTAGGAAACTGCTCGTATACAATACGTCTCTCTAGAATAGGGAATACATATCTGGTCAGAATAGGAAATAAATACCCGGTTAGAATAGGAAATAAATACCCGTTAGAATAGGAAATACGTATCCAGCCAGAATACAAAATACCTGTCAGCATATCGTCGATCACCCATCTCCCTCACTATCGCGTTCTCCCTACCATCCGAACGCCATGCACCACCATCCGCACATACTGCAAGAACCCTCACGACCTAGATTACAAAAATACGCTCCTTCCCATACCATCCCCGCTTTCCTCGACACCACCCCAGCCCATTAAATCATCAAGACATCAAACACGAACATGGTCAGCAAATCTTACACCACTTGAAACGCACTCTCACTTCTATCGTATGCCCAAAATATACACATACAGAAAAACACCTCACAGCTTCATTCCCCATCTTCCTACATCCCTTCTTCACTCTCCTTCAGTCCTGCCGTTCCTGCTTCACCACTCCTGCATCACATACACAACATCAGAATCAAACCACAACAGTCAGACTCAAAAGCAACGCTTACCACGACAGATATCCTAGAAACTCCCTTACTTACCTCTCCGAGAGGATGACTGAATCATCCATCCTACACAAAATACAAACCATGATCCAAAAACCTTGCAATGAATAATCAAAGTCAGCAGTCCATATCTTCGCAAAACAAGTCTTGGTGCTCAGTAAAACTTACCTTCTGTCATCAACATTCCTGCATCATCTACACAACATCGGAATCAACCACAACAGTCAGACTCAAAACCAACCTTCCATCACAGCATACTTTCAAAACTCGCACACTTACCTTCGCTCCACACAATACACACCATGACTCAATAGGCTTCCAATGAAAAATATCGCATCAACGGAATAGTCAGACTCAAAACCACCTTCCCTCGCTGCTTACTTTCAAAACTCGCACACTTACTTTACCTGTTCCATCCTGCACACAATAAAAACCATAAATCACGTAATCGTGTAGCCAAGAAAAGTAGTCAGCATTCCGCATCTTCGCACAACCGGTCTGGGCGCCCAATGTGACTTACCTTCCGTCATCACTATTCCTCCATCACCTACGCAACATCGGATTCAATCGCAACAGTCAGATTGAAAACCAACGTTTCCCTCGCTACATACCCTGAGAACTCGCAAATGTACCTCTCATCCATCCTACACACAATACAAACCATGATCCAAAAACCTTGCAATTAACAATAATCATAGTCAGCAGTCCATATCTTCGCAAAGCACATCTTGGCACTCAATGAAACTTACCTTCCGTCATCAACATTCCTGCATCATCTACACAACATCGGAATCACCACAACAGTCAGACTCAAAATCAACCTTCCCTCACAGCATACTTTCAAAACTTCACGTACCTCTCTTCCATCCTCCGCTCAATACACACCATCAGTCAACAGGCTTCCATGAAAAATATCGCATCAACGGAAATAGTCAGACTCAAAACCCACGCTTCCCTCAACGCATACCCTCGAGGGTAGAGGATGGAACGAAGGTACGTGCGCGAATCTTGATCAAGATTCGCGCACGTACAAAGCAAAGTCGGTCAAAGAAGATCAGTCGGTGATGAGGGCGGAGTGGAGCCTGCGGCGTCGACCGGACAGCTTTCTGCGTCCGCTTAAGTCTTGCTGTGCATACTCGAAATCATCGCCGGCAGTGAGATTGAGTATGGCCCAAGCCATGGTCTCTGATTCCCCGAACAAAGAGATCCGGATCGAGAACAACGAATATAAACATATAATCATATATATGAGAATCCATTTGCTTTCCTTACATGATCTGTGGCATATCCGCTGTAAAGCACATTCAGATTCCACGAAGTTTGAAATAAAAAGTTTATTATTACAAATGAATTAATTGAAAATTCATCTCCCAGGGCAGTCGTTCGTCCTTCCATGCACACGTTGCCAGCACGCAATGTGATGTAACAGTTGGAAATGATTGAACTCTCGGTTAAATTCCACCGTTGGGATGTCAGCTGGAGTGAGCACAAAACTACTACCCAAAAACTACGAACACGTTACATTCCAAGTCTCGAAAGCACCACAAAAATAAAATTGGTCGCATCTGGACGGCACAGTCTCCCTGTTCAGCTCGCAATCCTCCCTTTTGCGTCAAAACTCGACATGGAATGCAAGTATGAAGGGTGCTTCTACTACTGCGTAGATGCTTATGCGCTCGCGCTGCATGAGCGAACGTGTCGCTACCGTTTCAACCCCTCTCCCCAACATTTCAACAACGCTCGTGTCCCTGCCGTCACCCATGAGCCTGCTCGAAACGGCGACCATGATTCCCCGCAACCCAGCTCCCCAGACCCAGAATCTGGTCGTGCTTCCTCCAGCGACTCACCCTGTGACGCTTCACTGCCACCAACCTCAACCCCCTCCCGCGCAGACCTCCTCGTGCAATCCCTCGCCGCCAGTCTCACAACCCTCGAGTACAAGGCCGGCGCTGGCCGCGTGAGCGAAGTCATCATCACATCCTACAAGACCCCGCATTCTCCCTAGAAATTCAACAGCGCCGTTCGCACCGTAGAAGAATGTCGCCACGTTACCGCTTCCATGGTCGAAACACATTTCCGCACCGAAGGTTACAAGAGCCACATCATTCCAGACAAAACTGGTAAGTACTCGGCACAGCTGTACCTCCGCGACCCAGTCGACATGCTCCGCAGGCAGTTAGCACTGGCTAACGACCAAATATACTCTCTTCCACCCCTCCCCACAGACCGCCCCAGACGGCACCGCAATATTTTCTCATCCCCTACACACAGAATTCGCGAAAACGCTGCACCAGGTTACTAGACAGCGCGTGCAGCTCTCGGAAGATCCACAGGTCGTATGGGCAGAGGAAAATGATCCCACCGCTTCCTCCTTTGCCGGCCTCCTCCAAGTGTACTCCGACAAGAGCAGCACAAGCCTCAAGAGCTCCGCAATCGTCGCATACCCCATACACGTCACACTGCTCAACTCTCCGCCCCCTCCGTCGCCACTGCATCCGTACCGGCCTCACCATCGTCGGGTATCTTCCGTACATTGTTAACCCTTCGTCCAACGCCTTGTTCGGTGATGAAATGCCGACAACCTCTAGTTCTGCTAGTCGCGCTCGCAAAATTGATATTCTTCATAAAGCACTCGAAAAAGTGTTTTCGTCCCTATCCACCGCGTTCTCTTCCGGGTTCCCCTGCACAGACTCCACTGCAACTGCCCGCCAATGCTTTCCCATCCTAGCCAATTATTGCTGCGACTTTCCAGAGGCCAAAGAGCTCTCATGCACTCGCAACAGCACTACCACCCACACATCCCTGCCACCGCTGCTACATCCCCGCCACTCAACTTGAATCCAGCGCGCCACACCAGCCCCGCTCCCTCGATGATACACGCTCTGCACGCCAAGAGAGCGCTCAGGAGCATACAACTGCTCCGCTCGAAGCTCTCTCCCTCCTCGAACAACACTCTGTCCTCGAATCGACCGCTCTTTTACCCACCAACAGTCCCCTAGACCCCTACAACATTTTCTCCTTCGAGCCTCTGCACAATCTCCACCTCGGCATCTCAAAGCTCATCAAACAGTGCATTGTCCACCGCCTCAGCTCCCCAGACCTCACCACCACTGCCTCCCATTCCGGGACACCTCGCCACTTCAAGAAGGTGAAAAAATCCATCCTCGCCGGCTCAAACAGCATTCTGTCCGCTATCGAACGCGACTACTAACATCCGGTCTTCATGTCGACTTCTCCAAGGGTGAGAAGGGCACCAATTTGAACGGCCTCTTCACGGAGGACGGCATACGCGGCATGCTCGCAGCCAAAGACATATCACCATGTCGACATGGTGTTCCCTTTCATCGCAGCATTCATTGACACATGCTGTGACGAAGTAGATACAGCCCCCCTCACTTCCATCTGCACGCAATACTCTGACCTCGTCGCATGGGTCATGAAACGCGGTCCGCATCAAGCACTGGAACTGCCGCCGAACTAGAAAGCCTCCAGAACGTCTGTGTTTTCGGAAGTGGACGCGGACGTCCAGTCTCTCTAGTACGGGTCCTAGTCGGCCCCGAGATTTACTAGAACAAATGAACGTCCGCGTCCAAAAAAAAAAAAAATTTTTTGGATGCGGACGTCCACTTTCTCTAGTACATATGGCGGAATACTAGGACCCGACATCCACTTTCTCTAGTACATATGGCGGAATACTAGGACCCGACATCCACTTTCTCTAGTACATATGGCGGAATACTAGGACCGACATCCACTTTCTCTAGTACATATGGCGGAATACTGGGACCCGACATCCACTTTCTCTAGTACATATGGCGGAATACTAGGGCCCGACATCCACTTTCTCTAGTACATATGGCGGAATACTAGGGCCCGACATCCACTTTCTCTAGTACGTTTGGCGGAATACTAGGACCCGACATCCAGTATACAATATATCAGCGAAAACCGGGAGGGAAGAAATTACAGCGGATGGTAAATTCAGGGCCCATATCGGACCGTATTTTATTCTCTCATTTAGGAACTGCTCGTATACAATACGTCTCTCTAGAATAGGGTAGGAAATAAATACGCGGTTAGAATAGGAAATACGTATCCAGCCAGAATACGGAATATGTATCCAGCCAGAATACGAAATACGTATCCAGCCAGAATACAAATACCTGTCAGCATATCGTCGATCACCCATCTCCCTCACTATCACGTTCTCCCTACCATCCGAACGCCATGCACCACCATCCGCACATACTTCAAGAACCCTCACGACCTAGATTACAAAAAATACGCTCCTTCCCAATACCATCCCCGCTTTCCTCGACACCACCCCAGCCCATTAAATCATCAAGACATCAAACACGAACATGGTCAGCAAAATCTTACACCACTAGAAACCCACTCTCACTTCTATCGTATGCCCGAAAATATACACATACCAGAAACGCCTCACAGCTTCATTCCCCATCTTCCTAGATCCCTTCTTCACTCTCCTGGAGTCCTGCCGTTCCTGTTTCACCACTCCTGCATCACATACAAAACATCAACCTCAACAGTCAGATTCAAATGCAACGCTCACCACGACAGATATCCTAGAAACTCCCTTACTTACCTCTCATCCATCCTACACACAATACAAACCATGATCCAAAAACCTTGCAATGAATAATCATAGTCAGCAGTCCATATCTTCGCAAAACACATCCTGGCGCTCAATGAACTTACCTTCTGTCATCACCATTCCTGCACCCCTGCACAAAATCGAAATCAACAACAACAGTCGGACTCAAAACCCACATGTCCCTCTCAGCATACTCTCAAAACTTCCGCACTTTCCTTCGCTCGACACAATACGCACCATGACTTGATAAGCTTCCAATGAATAAATATCGCATCAACTGCAATAGTCAGATTCGAAACAAACACTTCCCTCGATGCATACCCTCAGAACTCACTTACCCTCGTTTCATTCTACACACAATACAGACCAAAAGTCAAAAATCTCACAACCAACAAATGAAGTCAACATTCCGCATCTTCGCACCACCGGACTGCGCGCTAAATGCAACTTACCTTCCGTCATCACCATTCCTGCATCACCTACAAAAAATCGAAATCAACAACAACAGTCGGACTGAAAACCCATGCTTCCCTCGCTGCATACCCTCAGAACTCACTTACCCTCGTTGTATCCTGCACACAATAGAAACCATAAGTCAAAAGTTGTACAAAAAATGTAGTCAGCATTCCATATCTTCGCGCAACTTAACTAGGCGCTCAATGTAACTTACCTTCCGTCATCACCATTCCAGAATCACCTACACAAAATCAGCATCAACCACAGCAGTCAGACTCAAACCCACATTCCACTCACTGCACCCCTCAAATGCTCGCCTACCTCCCTTCCACCCTTCAGCAAATATGCACCATGAATCACTAAGCTCCCAATAAATAAATATTGCATAAAAGACGACAGTCAAATTCAAAACAAACACTTCCCTCGCTTCGTACCCTCCGAGGGTGAATCCTGAGTCAGGACGCACTTAACCTCTTCATCTCGTTACATCATACAAACCATACAACCAATAAGTCACAAATCGTGCAACGAAAAAATGTAGTCAGCATTCCATTTCATCGCGAAACCCGTCTTTAACCTCAATGAAACTTACCTTACTTCATCACTATTCCTGCACCACCTATACAACATCAAAATGAACCAGAACAGTCAGACTAAAAACCCATGCATCCCTTATTGCACACCCGCGAGACTCACTTACTTACCTGCCTCCCATCGTTCACAACATGCAAACCATGACTCACGAAGCTTCTATTGAATCTATATCGCATCAACGACAACAGTACGACTCAAAAACACACCCTTCCCTCGCTGCATACTCTCCAAACTGCCATACTCACCGTCGTTCTATCCTCTACACCAAAGAAAGGAAACACGGCCAAAGAACCTCAGCCAGTGACGGCGGAGAAGTGGAATTCCACAGGTTAACCTGCGGCGTCGACTGGACAGCTTTCAACGTCAGCTTAAGTCCTGCTGTGCATACTCCATATCATCGCCGGTATTGAGATTAATAATGGCCCAAGCCATGGTCTCTGAACTCCCGAATGATGAGATCCGGATCGAGAACATCGAAATGGTATAATCATATATATCACAATCCATTTGCTTCCCTTAAATGATCCCTGTAATATCTACTGTAAAGCACAAACTTATTCCATGAAGTTCGCAATTAATATATTTTATTATTTTTCAAATGAATTAATTGAAAATCCATCTCCCACGGCGGTCATTCGTCCTTCCAAGCAAACGTTTCCAGCAAAATGTATGACCTAGCAGTAGGTGATGATTGATCGCTCAGGCACATTCCACCATTGGGCTGCCAGAAGTGAGCACAAAACTGATACCCACAAAACCACGAGAACATTACAAACGAGGTCTCGAACGCACATTTAGAATACAATATAAATACTATACAACAAACTCTACTCGCTATCTCAGACGGCGGCTCACAAGTGGCGTAGTCCCAATTTTCCGTAACGCCTTTCCTGATGCTTAAAAGTAAGAAACATGTCAAAACGTATATCAGAAATGAGTGCGAAAGTTTTCTGCACGGGAGATGATGGGCCACCAAATTGACTTTTTGGAATTTTAGAATTTCTGGGCTGGCCAGCAATGCAATTGAGCCGGACATCCACCAGACGTCCATTCTGGGTTGTTCGTGTGCTGCTCACATCCACGCATTACAGCAACCACGCAGGCGGGCCCACTGCTCATACGAAGTGCACGTAGTATGTGCAGCAGCACGATGGATGAGTAGTGTTTGTCGTGAGAAAGTGGGGTGGGAGCATGTCGAAACAAGGACCAAAACTTTGCCCTGGCGTATTGAGCCTGAGCCTGGAATCGATCCTTCGTGAGATGTGGCTTTGCTTACAGTTGATGCTTACAGAAGCCAGCGATGGCCCCGCTCGGGGCGTCGGATGGCTTCTTCTGGGGCCGTTGTGGCCAGATTAGACACCTTGATTTGAGTTGAATTTTGAGCCATTCTCAAAAACATGCACATGTGAACATGTTTTTGAGATGGGGGTGTGCCGTACGGCACTTTCGACCGCCCAAATCGATGTATTTTTGCATTTTTTTTCTGACTGAAATTTTAGAATTTCTGGGCTCGCCAGCAATGCAATTGCGCTGGTCATTCATCGGACGTCTATATGTGCTCAAGCGATTGCTGTCTGCTTCAAATACTTGAGACATTATTGCCCCACACGACATAAAGTCCCCCAACATGCGACGCCCATCAAACATAAACAATTTCATCCTCTTACTACATTCTAGTCGCACACATACATCCATCTCCAAACAAAAATGTCATTTAAACACCACCAGTTTCCGCTTCATCGTACGCCAATACCGCCCAGTCGCCCAGCAGACAAGCTAGCCGTGCAGAAAATAAGCACCGCCATCTACGACGGAAACGACTGGATCTCATCATCGCTCTCAGCATTTCCAACAAGCCCAACATGTTTCCCCTACGTCACCCTCCAAAACGATACCATTGTATACTTCTGCATTCTCCGTCAATTGCATTCATTCAATCTGCGCAATGAATTCTTCAATCTCGAAGCCGGCCGGGTTTTCTGCCTATCCTGCAATAATGGCATTGGAGAAAGTTCTCTAGCAATGGCCACTAAAGCCTTGATGCAACTACACGGTGCTGATTGCTTCTATCGCTTCCTCAAATCTGTCGACATTTACAACATACCATCCATCCGACACATTTCCAAACTAAACTAGACTGTTCATTGACAAACTCGTGTGTAGCCCCATTTAGACCACTCACCACTGGTATCTGCTGAGTCACCGCGCACTGCCCTGGTGCTCCCTCCTGAATTCGCTTGGGCTGTCTCAATACATTCCGTACTATGCCTATGAAGCAGTCCCGTTATGGATCAGCGTTCTGCGTGTTCAGCACATCATCCCCACGTTACCAGAGCTGCAATTTCTCAGCGGTACGGGTATCATCAATCCTTAGCACAGATGTGATACAGCAGCCGATGCAGGTCAATTTCTAGACTCATATTTTGCACTCAAGAAGGGAGATCGGTATGGAAATTGTCCAGGCATAACAAACCGCCTGTCCTGCTCTCCTGCAGAGCAAGCTCCATCGATCCAGTTGATCAGGAACCTGGCGACATGTACTCGGCGTTCGTTCCGGACGCGGAAAGGGCAAATTGTTGTGTGGCGTTTGCAGATTCAGTCGCAACGGGAAGCGATGAAACTTTCCGCATGGCGTTTGACGGCGGTTTATCTGAGACAGACATCGCGCGATCGGTGTTTCTGTCCAGATGAAGCTGGAGATCAATGCCGTATTTGAGCTGATAATTGGAGCAAAGATTTGAAACAAATTTTCTGTGCAAATTTACGACGCGACACGGCAGAGGGTGGATAACTCAACGTTAGATGTTATTGGTTGAGCCAACATTACAAGACCGTACCGACGACACGCGCAATCATTGATTTTTCGCTCATTGCTTAGAGAGCAAAACTGTCCAATGGTCGTATCAAGTTAGACCAGCACATATTTCCGCAACATCTTGGTGGAACGAAGTCGGTGCTCACGAAAGCCTGAGAGCTGCCTTGAGTCGAGGCTTTTGTACGCCGCCTTATCTGTGGTAGTTTCATACTGCGTTGTTTCACCATTGGACTTGTGCCACGCACACTTGGATCTCTCTCCATACGTACGTGTAGATAAGATGTGAATTGAGCTACAATAGCATACCAAACTGGAAACCAGTATCTACATGCTTTGTGAGAATATAATGCCTCTTCCTCGAGAAAAGGCCTCCTTCGGAGTACTAGATTTCATCCAACCATATCCATCCATCTCCCATCGCTTCAGCATGAAATCATCACCTTCCATCCATCGCAACGTGCGTCTCTATCCAAACACCACTCTCCACACATCTCCCCGATCTTTCAGTCCGACCGTACCCGCGGCGGCGGCCGAGAGTAACGTACTGGCCATTGTTAAAAGCATCTACGACGGCAATGAGCGCATATATTAAATCCTTCTCTATGTGAACAGAGACCCTGATTGCCTCTCGTTTGTGGCAGAAATCAAACAAACACAAAGTGGGAGGATTTGTCTTGTTCCGACACCTGTCAAACCCCGATGCGCAGCACCAGGTAATCTGAATTGAAGGCGGTCGTATGCGGCCTGGAGCTCGGAGCCACGGTGCAAAATATGAAACAATACGTTTTGTAACCCCCCTACTGCAACTCGTCCATGCGAGAAGCAAAAGCTGCAGATTTTTAGCAAGTATCGATAGCTACAAAAAACCACTGCAACGTTTATTCCAGACTTGTATACATTTTCATTAGCAATTACATTACCAACACGAATAGTATTGCATTAAGATTTTTATGAGAATGACAGGGGTCAGCGGCCGGGTTCCCTCCAGCTCAGCTTAGCTCAGCTCCGGATGCAGATGTGGTGAAGGGAAGAGAGAACAGTCAGATATTCTACCATAATCTGATTTGATTTGCAATCCGAGAACTTCTTGACTCCCAAATGGTGTAAACAGTATCCCTGCATATTGGCATCGACCAAAGAACTGCAGCACTAACTCAATTTTCATTGCAGAGATCAGCACAACGTATTCGTCTTGAGTGTCACAAGTTGCTCTTAGATGGCGCTAGCTCGAAGCTAGGAGAGTTGGTAGTTGTGCCGAGTCGGCGTCTTCGGTTTGATCGCTCGTGTGAATCATTTATGATATGATATGATATCCAAGCAAAATGGCAGGCAAGGAGATACAAAGCCACGCAACAATCAAGCTTACCACATTCCCCAGCCAGAATCACCATAGCAATCCTTGCAGTCTGCATCCCACAGATCATCTTACGCAGTGCGTGCTGCCCAGGTCGTTATTCGGCCCTATCCAGAAACACTTTCAGGCCTAGTGCAACCAGTAGATCTGAAATGGAAATGGACGTCCGGTGAATGACCAGCGCAATTGCATTGCTGGCGAGCCCAGAAATTCTAAAATTTCAGTCAGAAAAAAATGCAAAAATACATCGATTTGGGCGGTCAAAAGTGCCGTACGGCACACCCCCATCTCAAAAACATGTTCACATGTGCATGTTTTTGAGAATAGCCCAAAAAATAAAGCAATTCAGGACGTCCGCCGGACATAGGCTTGATTCTAATTTGGCCACAACGGCCCCAGAGGCTACCAAGCGCCCCGAGCGGCCCCTCCCCGCTCACTTACCCACTCACGCCCATCTTGCAGAAACGTTCCTGCTGGCCTCATCCATGCCTTCACATCCACATCATAATCCTCTGCTGAGCTGTTCACCTTGGACGCTCACTGGAAGTACTCGTCTTCGACGTCCGCCAATGCAGGACAACACCATGAATACTAAACACACCGTGGATCTCAGTCATCAACGGTGGGCGTCCTTTAAATGACTGCTATAGAACCATTGCCCAAAGCCCTCTAGTTTGGACGCTCAGCCAACAGCGATTGCTGCTCTACCTCCTTGGTCGTTCTCCGATGCATGTAAATGCGTCAAAGTACGACCGATGGGGCAGTCCAAACTTTTTGCACCAGTGCACGCCTAGGGATACCACAAGGTTCGTCATACACACACAAACACACAAACAACCACGCACTGCAGCACCCAACTTTCGCATGCGTCAGTGATGTGCTGCTGCAGTGTGTATGCGCCGTGCGGTAGCAAGATTTCCATGCTTGCAGCCATTCACATCCAGACATCCAGCCGCCGACCAGGGAAGCCGTTTGCAGCCGATTCCCTCTTGTCTGCATGGCATCTCGGTGCTCTCAACACTTGCTTAGTTGCTGCGATGCGAGCAAATGTGCAGCACTCGCCTAGCTTGAAATGGACGTCCAGTGGAAGTCCGGCTCGGTTACATTGCTGGTCAGCCCTGAAATTCTAAAATGTTGGGCTGAGAAATAGCTGCAAAACTGTATCCATGTGCAATACTCGACCAACCTGAAATGGACGTCCGGTGAATGTCCAGCTCAATTGCATTGCTGGCGAGCCCAGAAATTCTAAAATTTCAGTCAGAAAAAAAATTGCAAAATTATATCGATTTGGGCGGTCGAAAGTGCCGTACGGCACACCCCCATCTCAAAAACATGTTCACATGTGCATGTTTTTGAGAATGGCTCAAAATTCAACTCAAATCAAGGTGTCTAATCTGGCCACAACGGCCCCAGAAGAAGCCATCCGACGCCCCGAGCGGGGCCATCGCTGGCTTCTGTAAGCATCAACTGTAAGCAAAGCCACATCTCACGAAGGATCGATTCCAGGCTCAGGCTCAATACGCCAGGGCAAAGTTTTGGTCCTTGTTTCGACATGCTCCCACCCCACTTTCTCACGACAAACACTACTCATCCATCGTGCTGCACATACTACGTGCACTTCGTATGAGCAGTGGGCCCGCCTGCGTGGTTGCTGTAATGCGTGGATGTGAGCAGCACACGAACAACCCAGAATGGACGTCTGGTGGATGTCCGGCTTAATTACATCGCTGGCTAGCCCAGAAATTCTAAAATTTCGGGCAGAAAAAATTGTGAAAAATCAACGATTTGGGCGGGTCGATTGTGCCGTACGGCACACCCCCATCTCAAAAACATGTTCACATGTGCATGTTTTTGAGAATAGCCAAATTTTAATTCAAATCAGGGTGTCTAATTTGGCCACAACGGCCCAGGAACCGGCCGCCGCCCCGAGTGGGGCCATCACTGGCTTCTGTAAGCACTAACTGTGAGGCTAAATGCGCCGAAAGATGGGTCGATTCCAGGCTTTAAGCCTAAGTTATGCTAGGGAGAAATCTTCTTCCGTGTTTCATAATGGTCCCGCCTTACTCCCTCAACACAAACACTACTCACCCATCACGTTACTCATATTCCGTGCACTTTGTATTAGTAGTGAGCCCGCTGGCTTAGTTTCTGCAATGCGTCGATGTAGGCAGCACACGACTAACCTGAATTGGACGTCCGGCGGATGTCCAGCTCAGATGCATTGCTGGCCAGCCCAGAAATTCTAAAATTTCGGGCACAAAAAATCTTGCAAAAATCAACGATTTGGGCGGTCGATTGTGCCGTACGGCACACCCCCATCTCAAAAACATGTTCACATGTGCATGTTTTTGAGAATAGCCCAAATTTTAACTCAAATCAGGGTGTTCCCCGGATAAAGGGGTGCTCGCAGCCGCCCAAAAGCCGCCTAGCTTGACAGCTGTAATGTTTAACCATTACACATCAAGGACACTGCCTGCTTCACGCCACCTCGTCAGGTTTCGAGAGCCCGACTCGGGCCCGTTCCGAACGGACACTCACATCTCGATTGCCTCTCTTGCATTCCAGCGGTCACGATAGGTGTGTACCTAACAAAATTTCGGTTGTATTGTGTTATTATTTCCAGCGATTGGCGTTCACGACCATTCTTCAAGCACGTGAAACTACCATCCACATCACTCGAATACGTCAACGTCAACCATCTCTTTTACTTTCCAACTCAACAACCATGGCGGATACGCATTTCAGCAGTTTGTTTTCAACGGTTTGCGGCGATCAAGTGAGCGCGTCAGCGGAGTCGCGCGGACTCAAGCGCGGCGTCGATGTCGACTTGTTTGCGGACGTGGACGGTGCGGCTGTGCATATTGGGACGGCTTCGGTGAGCACTGCTGGTGGCGATGTTGGCCTTCCGCGCACGCTGCACAACCACAAGCTGCCGGAAACCGACGAGGCGACTACATCGTCGTGCGCAACATTGCGACTAAGGACAAGTTCAAGGACCTCCCGTTCCCGTACATGTTTGATGGCGCCGAGGGACCGCCGGAGACGATGGGTGGAGCATACGCCGCGGCGTTTTACCCTTGGGATACTCGGATGATGCGCCCCGCTGCGGAGGATGGCCCTAGCGACATTCGTACCCCTGCTGCAGCGTCAAACTTCAACGCAGCGACGAACCAGGCCAGCTCGGGACGGATGCCCAGTACCGGTCCGGCAGGCGAAATCACTGGTTCGGGGGTACGAAGCATCCAGCACGCTCCGTCCCGGTTTCGGGAGGCACGAAGCGCCCTGCTCGCTCTGCAAGCCTCCAGTGGAGGCACGAAGCACCCTGCTCGCTCCAACGTCACCGAAGCTACTACGCAGGACGTAACCGAAGTGGACGACGAACCGGAGGTGGCGGAAAGCATTCGTGAGCAGCAGGGGACGCAAATTACGGTGCCCAAGTTTGTGACGTCGGATTACGTCGGAGAAGGAGCGACTGTGTGTGGTGAGGCAGCTAGTGGAACCGGCCGTGACCCTTCGGGATGTGAAAGAAGACCACGTGGAGGACCTGCGCAACAATATGTTGGCTGTGGGGTATGTGAGCTCTTCGCGTATCACTGTGACGGTGCTGAGGTCGCAGAACACGCATCTGCCCGCCGACACGCGTCTGTTCCAGAATGGCAAATTCCATGCCAATGCGAACGTGACCGTGATCGACGGACTGCATCGTCTCAATGCTATGCATAGCATTGCGATGACTTCACGCGCCTCACCCGTATGCACAGAACCAAGCTGCCACAGGACGCAAACCGCTTGCGCTGGGTTACTCAGCCTCTGGATGTGTACTACCTTCGCCGCAAGGACGACAGTGATCTTCAGCCTCATGAGATCATCCACAAGAGTGCAGAGTCGAACCATACGACTGGGACGCAACTGACGGAGCGCTCCCTGGTTCGAATCTTGTCGTCCATCCAGCAGTTCATCCGTACGATTGCTGTTGCAAATAACGTGGAAAACGCTGGCGACTTGCGTGAGTCTGATGTCATCCGAACATTGTTCGAGGCGCAGTTCATGGGATGATGAATTCAACGAACACGGCCCGGCGGTGGACGCGTTTGGCTATAGCAACGCTGAAGCATCCTGTTCTCGACGAAGTGTTGCGTGAGCTGAACAATTCCGAGCGCCGCAACGAGATTGGGATAACGCACCTGGACCACAAGATAGTGCGCGAGTTGCTGGAAGAAAACTTTGTCTTCGTCTTGCGTGGTCTTTCGGAGTACTTGAACCCTGCTCATGGTGGACGTCCGGATGGACGCTTTGACGTGAACGACTTCTATACATACGTCCGTCGCGTGACTGCAATAGCAAATTCTCTGTACGCTGCGTATGGGCGCCCAAAGAGTATTATGCGCAAGTCATTTCTGAGCACAGAGATGGCAATTGGGTCGGTTAAGCAGCCGAAGGAGTTGCAATGGCATCTCACCAATGCCATTGCAATGTATAGAGGGGACGACCGGAGCAGTGAGGTTCGAATGCGACGGAGAACCACGCGTTTACAGGATTTGGAAACCAACTTGAAAGAGTTTTTCAATCCGACATTGAAGAAGAAGACTAAGGCTCGACGCAAACGCCGCCCTTCTGCTGCCAATGTGAGACTCACTCACAAGAAGCAGCGGAATGTCGAACATGAGCCTGCTTCGCATGGCATCCGCCGCCGTTCACAGCGACTTCGCTCGACGGGGAGCACACGCCTCGAGGAAGAAGAGCCGGTTGTGGTACAACAATCCGCCGGGGAAGAAGAGCAGGCCGTTGTTGATAAACCCACCGATCAACAACAAGCCACTGCTTCCGGTGATGAGGTTGACGAAGACTCCGCCCGTTCCCCCGATTCTGCCGTTGAGATTGTCCCCCAAGATAAC
>JALQPE010003283.1:0-18652 GCA_030407315.1 Asparagopsis taxiformis | reverse complement strand
TGGCGGAATACTAGGACCCGACATCCACTTTCTCTAGTACATATGGCGGAATACTAGGACCCGACATCCACTTTCTCTAGTACATATGGCGGAATACTAGGACCCGACATCCACTTTCTCTAGTACATATGGCGGAATACTAGGACCCGACATCCAGTATACAATATATCAGCGAAAACCGAGGGAAGAAAATACAGCGGATGGTAAATTCAGGGCCCATATCGGACCGTATTTTATTCTCTCATTTAGGAAACTGCTCGTATACAATACGTCTCTCTAGAATAGGGAATACATATCTGGTCAGAATAGGAAATAAATACCCGGTTAGAATAGGAAATAAATACCCGGTTAGAATAGGAAATACGTATCCAGCCAGAATACAAAAATACCTGTCAGCATATCGTCGATCACCCATCTCCCTCACTATCGCGTTCTCCCTACCATCCGAACGCCATGCACCACCATCCGCACATACTGCAAGAACCCTCACGACCTAGATTACAAAAAATACGCTCCTTCCCAATACCATCCCCGCTTTCCTCGACACCACCCAGCCATTAAATCATCAAGACATCAAACACGAACATGGTCAGCAAAATCTTACACCACTTGAAACGCACTCTCACTTCTATCGTATGCCCCAAATATACACATACCAGAAACACCTCACAGCTTCATTCCCCATCTTCCTACATCCCTTCTTCACTCTCCTTCAGTCCTGCCGTTCCTGCTTCACCACTCCTGCATCACATACACAACATCAGAATCAACCACAACAGTCAGACTCAAAAGCAACGCTTACCACGACAGATATCCTAGAAAACTCCCTACTTACCTCTCCGAGGGATGACTGAATCATCCATCCTACACAAAAAATACAAACCATGATCCAAAAACCTTGCAATGAATAATCAAAGTCAGCAGTCCATATCTTCGCAAAACAAGTCTTGGTGCTCAGTAAAACTTACCTTCTGTCATCAACATTCCTGCATCATCTACACAACATCGGAATCAACCACAACAGTCAGACTCAAAACCAACCTTCCATCACAGCATACTTTCAAAACTCGCACACTTACCTTCGCTCCACACAATACACACCATGACTCAATAGGCTTCCAATGAAAAATATCGCATCAACGGAAATAGTCAGACTCAAAACAACCTCCCTCGCTGCTTACTTTCAAAACTCGCACACTTACTTTACCTGTTCCATCCTGCACACAATAAAAACCATAAATCACGTAATCGTGTAGCCAAGAAAAGTAGTCAGCATTCCGCATCTTCGCACAACCGGTCTGGGCGCCCAATGTGACTTACCTTCCGTCATCACTATTCCTCCATCACCTACGCAACATCGGATTCAATCGCAACAGTCAGATTGAAAACCAACGTTTCCCTCGCTACATACCCTGAGAACTCGCAATGTACCTCTCATCCATCCTACACACAATACAAACCATGATCAAAACCTTGCAATTAACAATAATCATAGTCAGCAGTCCATATCTTCGCAAAGCACATCTTGGCACTCAATGAAACTTACCTTCCGTCATCAACATTCCTGCATCATCTACACCATCGGAATCAACCACAACAGTCAGACTCAAAATCAACCTTCCCTCACAGCATACTTTCAAAACTTCACGTACCTCTCTTCCATCCTCCGCTCAATACACACCATCAGTCAACAGGCTTCCCATGAAAAATATCGCATCAACGGAAATAGTCAGACTCAAAACCCACGCTTCCCTCAACGCATACCCTCGAGGGTAGAGGATGGAACGAAGGTACGTGCGCGAATCTTGATCAAGATTCGCGCACGTACAAAGCAAAGTCGGTCAAAGAAGATCAGTCGGTGATGAGGGCGGAGTGGAGCCTGCGGCGTCGACCGGACAGCTTTCTGCGTCCGCTTAAGTCTTGCTGTGCATACTCGAATCATCGCCGGCAGTGAGATTGAGTATGGCCCAAGCCATGGTCTCTGATTCCCCGAACAAAGAGATCCGGATCGAGAACAACGAATATAAACATATAATCATAATATATGAGAATCCATTTGCTTTCCTTACATGATCTGTGGCATATCCGCTGTAAAGCACATTCAGATTCCACGAAGTTTGGAATAAAAAGTTTATTATTACAAATGAATTAATTGAAAATTCATCTCCCAGGGCAGTCGTTCGTCCTTCCATGCACACGTTGCCAGCACGCAATGTGATGTAACAGTTGGAAATGATTGAACTCTCGGTTAAATTCCACCGTTGGGATGTCAGCTGGAGTGAGCACAAAAACTACTACCCAAAAAACTACGAACACGTTACATTCCAAGTCTCGAAAGCACCACAAAAATAAAATTGGTCGCATCTGGACGGCACAGTCTCCCTGTTCAGCTCGCAATCTCCCTTTTGCGTCAAAACTCGACATGGAATGCAAGTATGAAGGGTGCTTCTACTACTGCGTAGATGCTTATGCGCTCGCGCTGCATGAGCGAACGTGTCGCTACCGTTTCAACCCCTCTCCCCAACATTTCAACAACGCTCGTGTCCCTGCCGTCACCCATGAGCCTGCTCGAAACGGCGACCATGATTCCCCGCAACCCAGCTCCCCAGACCCAGAATCTGGTCGTGCTTCCTCCAGCGACTCACCCTGTGACGCTTCACTGCCACCAACCTCAACCCCCTCCCGCGCAGACCTCCTCGTGCAATCCCTCGCCGCCAGTCTCACAACCCTCGAGTACAAGGCCGGCGCTGGCCGCGTGAGCGAAGTCATCACCATCCTACAAGACCCCGCATTCTCCCTAGAAAAGTTCAACAGCGCCGTTCGCACCGTAGAAGAATGTCGCCACGTTACCGCTTCCATGTCGAAACACATTTCCGCACCGAAGGTTACAAGAGCCACATCATTCCAGACAAAACTGGTAAGTACTCGGCACAGCTGTACCTCCGCGACCCAGTCGACATGCTCCGCAGGCAGTTAGCACTGGCTAACGACCAAATACTCTCTTCCACCCCTCCCCACAGACCGCCCCAGACGGCACCGCAATATTTTCTCATCCCCTACACACAGAATTCGCGAAAACGCTGCACCAGGTTACTAGACAGCGCGTGCAGCTCTCGGAAGATCCACAGGTCGTATGGGCAGAGGAAAATGATCCCACCGCTTCCTCCTTTGCCGGCCTCCTCCAAGTGTACTCCGACAAGAGCAGCACAAGCCTCAAGAGCTCCGCAATCGTCGCATACCCCATACACGTCACACTGCTCAACTTCTCCGCCCCCCTCCGTCGCCACTGCATCCGTACCGGCCTCACCATCGTCGGGTATCTTCCGTACATTGTTAACCCTCGTCCAACGCCTTGTTCGGTGATGAAATGCCGACAACCTCTAGTTCTGCTAGTCGCGCTCGCAAAATTGATATTCTTCATAAAGCACTCGAAAAAGTGTTTTCGTCCCTATCCACCGCGTTCTCTTCCGGGTTCCCCTGCACAGACTCCACTGCAACTGCCCGCCAATGCTTTCCCATCCTAGCCAATTATTGCTGCGACTTTCCAGAGGCCAAAGAGCTCTCATGCACTCGCAACAGCACTACCACCACACATCCCTGCCACCGCTGCTACATCCCCGCCACTCAACTTGAATCCAGCGCGCCACACCAGCCCCGCTCCTCGATGATACACGCTCGCTCTGCACGCCAAGAGAGCGCTCAGGAGCATACAACTGCTCCGCTCGAAGCTCTCTCCCTCCTCGAACAACACTCTGTCCTCGAATCGACCGCTCTTTTACCCACCACAACAGTCCCTAACCCCTACAACATTTCTCCTTCGAGCCTCTGCACAATCTCCACCTCGGCATCTCAAAGCTCATCAAACAGTGCATTGTCCACCGCCTCAGCTCCCCAGACCTCACCACCACTGCCTCCCATTCCGGGACACCTCGCACCTTCAAGAAGGTGAAAAAATCCATCCTCGCCGGCTCAAACAGCATTCTGTCCGCTATCGAACGCGACTACTACATCACCGGTCTTCATGTCGACTTCTCCAAGGGTGAGAAGGGCACCAATTTGAACGGCCTCTTCACGGAGGACGGCATACGCGGCATGCTCGCAGCCAAAGACTATCACCATGTCGACATGGTGTTCCCTTTCATCGCAGCATTCATTGACACATGCTGTGACGAAGTAGATACAGCCCCCCTCACTTCCATCTGCACGCAATACTCTGACCTCGTCGCATGGGTCATGAAACGCGGTCGCATCAAGCACTGGACTGCCGCCGAACTAGAAAGCCTCCAGAACGTCTGTGTTTTCGGAAGTGGACGCGGACGTCCAGTCTCTCTAGTACGGGTCCTAGTCGGCCCCGAGATTTACTAGAACAAATGAACGTCCGCGTCCAAAAAAATAAAAATTTTTGGGATGCGGACGTCCACTTTCTCTAGTACATATGGCGGAATACTAGGACCCGACATCCACTTTCTCTAGTACATATGGCGGAATACTAGGACCCGACATCCACTTCTCTAGTACATATGGCGGAATACTAGGACCGACATCCACTTTCTCTAGTACATATGGCGGAATACTGGGACCCGACATCCACTTTCTCTAGTACATATGGCGGAATACTAGGGCCCGACATCCACTTTCTCTAGTACATATGGCGGAATACTAGGGCCCGACATCCACTTTCTCTAGTACGTTTGGCGGAATACTAGGACCCGACATCCAGTATACAATATATCAGCGAAAACCGGGAGGGAAGAAATTACAGCGGATGGTAAATTCAGGCCCATATCGGACCGTATTTTATTCTCTCATTTAGGAAACTGCTCGTATACAATACGTCTCTCTAGAATAGGGTAGGAAATAAATACGCGGTTAGAATAGGAAATACGTATCCAGCCAGAATACGGAAATATGTATCCAGCCAGAATACGAAATACGTATCCAGCCAGAATACAAAATACCTGTCAGCATATCGTCGATCACCCATCTCCCTCACTATCACGTTCTCCCTACCATCCGAACGCCATGCACCACCATCCGCACATACTTCAAGAACCCTCACGACCTAGATTACAAAAAATACGCTCCTTCCCAATACCATCCCCGCTTTCCTCGACACACCCCAGCCCATTAAATCATCAAGACATCAAACACGAACATGGTCAGCAAAATCTTACACCACTAGAAACCCACTCTCACTTCTATCGTATGCCCGAAAATATACACATACCAGAAACGCCTCACAGCTTCATTCCCCATCTTCCTAGATCCCTTCTTCACTCTCCTGGAGTCCTGCCGTTCCTGTTTCACCACTCCTGCATCACATACAAAACATCAACCTCAACAGTCAGATTCAAATGCAACGCTCACCACGACAGATATCCTAGAAACTCCCTTACTTACCTCTCATCCATCCTACACACAATACAAACATGATCCAAAACCTTGCAATGAATAATCATAGTCAGCAGTCCATATCTTCGCAAACACATCCTGGCGCTCAATGAAACTTACCTTCTGTCATCACCATTCCTGCACCACCTGCACAAAATCGAAATCAACAACAACAGTCGGACTCAAAACCCACATGTCCCTCTCAGCATACTCTCAAAACTTCCGCACTTTCCTTCGCTCGACACAATACGCACCATGACTTGATAAGCTTCCAATGAATAAATATCGCATCAACTGCAATAGTCAGATTCGAAACAACACTTCCCTCGATGCATACCCTCAGAACTCACTTACCCTCGTTTCATTCTACACACAATACAGACCAAAAGTCAAAAATCTCACAACCAACAAATGAAGTCAACATTCCGCATCTTCGCACCACCGGACTGCGCGCTAAATGCAACTTACCTTCCGTCATCACCATTCCTGCATCACCTACAAAAAATCGAAATCAACAACAACAGTCGGACTGAAAACCCATGCTTCCCTCGCTGCATACCCTCAGAACTCACTTACCCTCGTTGTATCCTGCACACAATAGAAACCATAAGTCAAAAGTTGTACAAAAAAATGTATCAGCAGCATTCCATATCTTCGCGCAACTTAACTAGGCGCTCAATGTAACTTACCTTCCGTCATCACCATTCCAGAATCACCTACACAAAATCAGCATCAACCACAGCAGTCAGACTCAAAACCCACATTCCACTCACTGCACCCCTCAAATGCTCGCCTACCTCCCTTCCACCCTTCAGCAAATATGCACCATGAATCACTAAGCTCCCAATAAATAAATATTGCATAAAAGACGACAGTCAAATTCAAAACAAACACTTCCCTCGCTTCGTACCCTCCGAGGGTGAATCCTGAGTCAGGACGCACTTAACCTCTTCATCTCGTTACATCATACAAACAATACAACCAATAAGTCACAAATCGTGCAACGAAAAAATGTAGTCAGCATTCCATTTCATCGCGAAACCCGTCTTTAACCTCAATGAAACTTACCTTACTTCATCACTATTCCTGCACCACCTATACAACATCAAAATGAACCAGAACAGTCAGACTAAAAACCCATGCATCCCTTATTGCACACCCGCGAGACTCACTTACTTACCTGCCTCCCATCGTTCACAACATGCAAACCATGACTCACGAAGCTTCTATTGAATCTATATCGCATCAACGACAACAGTACGACTCAAAACACACCCTTCCCTCGCTGCATACTCTCCAAACTGCCATACTCACCGTCGTTCTATCCTCTACACCAAAGAAAGGAAACACGGCCAAAGAACCTCAGCCAGTGACGGCGGAGAAGTGGAATTCCACAGGTTAACCTGCGGCGTCGACTGGACAGCTTTCAACGTCAGCTTAAGTCCTGCTGTGCATACTCCATATCATCGCCGGTATTGAGATTAATAATGGCCCAAGCCATGGTCTCTGACTCCCGAATGATGAGATCCGGATCGAGAACATCGAAATGGTATAATCATATATATCACAATCCATTTGCTTCCCTTAAATGATCCCTGTAATATCTACTGTAAAGCACAAACTTATTCCATGAAGTTCGCAATTAATATAATTTTATTATTTCAAATGAATTAATTGAAAATCCATCTCCACGGCGGTCATTCGTCCTTCCAAGCAAACGTTTCCAGCAAAATGTATGACCTAGCAGTAGGTGATGATTGATCGCTCAGGCACATTCCACCATTGGGCTGCCAGAAGTGAGCACAAAACTGATACCCACAAAAACCACGAGAACATTACAAACGAGGTCTCGAACGCACATTTAGAATACAATATAAATACTATACAACAAACTCTACTCGCTATCTCAGACGACGCGGCTGCAAGTGGCGTAGTCCCAATTTTCCGTAACGCCTTTCCTGATGCTTAAAAGTAAGAAACATGTCAAAACGTATATCAGAAATGAGTGCGAAAGTTTTCTGCACGGAGATGATGGGCCACCAAATTGACTTTTTGAAATTTTAGAATTTCTGGGCTGGCCAGCAATGCAATTGAGCCGGACATCCACCAGACGTCCATTCTGGGTTGTTCGTGTGCTGCTCACATCCACGCATTACAGCAACCACGCAGGCGGCCCCTGCTCATACGAAGTGCACGTAGTATGTGCAGCACGATGGATGAGTAGTGTTTGTCGTGAGAAAGTGGGGTGGGAGCATGTCGAAACAAGGACCAAAACTTTGCCCTGGCGTATTGAGCCTGAGCCTGGAATCGATCCTTCGTGAGATGTGGCTTTGCTTACAGTTGATGCTTACAGAAGCCAGCGATGGCCCCGCTCGGGGGCGTCGGATGGCTTCTTCTGGGGCCGTTGTGGCCAGATTAGACACCTTGATTTGAGTTGAATTTTGAGCCATTCTCAAAAACATGCACATGTGAACATGTTTTTGAGATGGGGGTGTGCCGTACGGCACTTTCGACCGCCCAAATCGATGTATTTTTGCATTTTTTTTCTGACTGAAATTTTAGAATTTCTGGGCTCGCCAGCAATGCAATTGCGCTGGTCATTCATCGGACGTCTATATGTGCTCAAGCGATTGCTGTCTGCTTCAAATACTTGAGACATTATTGCCCCACACGACATAAAGTCCCCCAACATGCGACGCCCATCAAACATAAACAATTCATCCTCTTACTACATTCTAGTCGCACACATACATCCATCTCCAAACAAAAAAATGTCATTTAAACACCACCAGTTCCGCTTCATCGTACGCCAATACCGCCCAGTCGCCCAGCAGACAAGCTAGCCGTGCAGAAAATAAGCACCGCCATCTACGACGGAAACGACTGGATCTCATCATCGCTCTCAGCATTTCCAACACCCAACATGTTTCCCCTACGTCACCCTCCAAAACGATACCATTGTATACTTCTGCATTCTCCGTCAATTGCATTCATTCAATCTGCGCAATGAATTCTTCAATCTCGAAGCCGGCCGGGTTTTCTGCCTATCCTGCAATAATGGCATTGGAGAAAGTTCTCTAGCAATGGCCACTAAAGCCTTGATGCAACTACACGGTGCTGATTGCTTCTATCGCTTCCTCAAATCTGTCGACATTTACAACATACCATCCATCCGACACATTTCCAAACTAAACTAGACTGTTCATTGACAAACTCGTGTGTAGCCCCATTTAGACCACTCACCACTGGTATCTGCTGAGTCACCGCGCACTGCCCTGGTGCTCCCTCCTGAATTCGCTTGGGCTGTCTCAATACATTCCGTACTATGCCTATGAAGCAGTCCCGTTATGGATCAGCGTTCTGCGTGTTCAGCACATCATCCCCACGTTACCAGAGCTGCAATTTCTCAGCGGTACGGGTATCATCAATCCTTAGCACAGATGTGATACAGCAGCCGATGCAGGTCAATTTCTAGACTCATATTTTTGCACTCAAGAAGGGAGATCGGTATGGAAATTGTCCAGGCATAACAAACCGCCTGTCCTGCTCTCCTGCAGAGCAAGCTCCATCGATCCAGTTGATCAGGAACCTGGCGACATGTACTCGGCGTTCGTTCCGGACGCGGAAAGGGCAAATTGTTGTGTGGCGTTTGCAGATTCAGTCGCAACGGGAAGCGATGAAACTTTCCGCATGGCGTTTGACGGCGGTTTATCTGAGACAGACATCGCGCGATCGGTGTTTTCTGTCCAGATGAAGCTGGAGATCAATGCCGTATTTGAGCTGATAATTGGAGCAAAGATTTGAAACAAATTTTCTGTGCAAATTTACGACGCGACACGGCAGAGGGTGGATAACTCAACGTTAGATGTTATTGGTTGAGCCAACATTACAAGACCGTACCGACGACACGCGCAATCATTGATTTTTCGCTCATTGCTTAGAGAGCAAAACTGTCCAATGGTCGTATCAAGTTAGACCAGCACATATTTCCGCAACATCTTGGTGAACGAAGTCGGTGCTCACGAAAGCCTGAGAGCTGCCTTGAGTCGAGGCTTTTGTACGCCGCCTTATCTGTGGTAGTTTCATACTGCGTTGTTTCACCATTGGACTTGTGCCACGCACACTTGGATCTCTCTCCATACGTACGTGTAGATAAGATGTGAATTGAGCTACAATAGCATACCAAACTGGAAACCAGTATCTACATGCTTTGTGAGAATATAATGCCTCTTCCTCGAGAAAAGGCCTCCTTCGGAGTACTAGATTTCATCCAACCATATCCATCCATCTCCCATCGCTTCAGCATGAAATCATCACCTTCCATCCATCGCAACGTGCGTCTCTATCCAAACACCACTCTCCACACATCTCCCCGATCTTTCAGTCCGACCGTACCCGGCGGCGGCCGAGAGTAACGTACTGGCCATTGTTAAAAGCATCTACGACGGCAATGAGCGCATATATTAAATCCTTCTCTATGTGAACAGAGACCCTGATTGCCTCTCGTTTGTGGCAGAAATCAAACAAACACAAAGTGGGAGGATTTGTCTTGTTCCGACACCTGTCAAACCCCGATGCGCAGCACCAGGTAATCTGAATTGAAGGCGGTCGTATGCGGCCTGGAGCTCGGAGCCACGGTGCAAATATGAAAAATACGTTTTGTAACCCCCTACTGCAACTCGTCCATGCGAGAAGCAAAAGCTGCAGATTTTTAGCAAGTATCGATAGCTACAAAAAACCACTGCAACGTTTATTCCAGACTTGTATACATTTTCATTAGCAATTACATTACCAACACGAATAGTATTGCATTAAGATTTTTATGAGAATGACAGGGGTCAGCGGCCGGGTTCCCTCCAGCTCAGCTTAGCTCAGCTCCGGATGCAGATGTGGTGAAGGGAAGAGAGAACAGTCAGATATTCTACCATAATCTGATTTGATTTGCAATCCGAGAACTTCTTGACTCCCAAATGGTGTAAACAGTATCCCTGCATATTGGCATCGACCAAAGAACTGCAGCACTAACTCAATTTTCATTGCAGAGATCACACAACGTATTCGTCTTGAGTGTCACAAGTTGCTCTTAGATGGCGCTAGCTCGAAGCTAGGAGAGTTGGTAGTTGTGCCGAGTCGGCGTCTTCGGTTTGATCGCTCGTGTGAATCATTTATGATATGATATGATATCCAAGCAAAATGGCAGGCAAGGAGATACAAAGCCACGCAACAATCAAGCTTACCACATTCCCCAGCCAGAATCACCATAGCAATCCTTGCAGTCTGCATCCCACAGATCATCTTACGCAGTGCGTGCTGCCCAGGTCGTTATTCGGCCCTATCCAGAAACACTTTCAGGCCTAGTGCAACCAGTAGATCTGAAATGGAAATGGACGTCCGGTGAATGACCAGCGCAATTGCATTGCTGGCGAGCCCAGAAATTCTAAAATTTCAGTCAGAAAAAAAATGCAAAAAATACATCGATTTGGGCGGTCAAAAGTGCCGTACGGCACACCCCCATCTCAAAAACATGTTCACATGTGCATGTTTTTGAGAATAGCCCAAAAAATAAAGCAATTCAGGACGTCCGCCGGACATAGGCTTGATTCTAATTTGGCCACAACGGCCCCAGGGCTACCAAGCGCCCCGAGCGGCCCCTCCCCGCTCACTTACCCACTCACGCCCATCTTGCAGAAACGTTCCTGCTGGCCTCATCCATGCCTTCACATCCACATCATAATCCTCTGCTGAGCTGTTCACCTTGGACGCTCACTGGAAGTACTCGTCTTCGACGTCCGCCAATGCAGGACAACACCATGAATACTAAACACACCGTGGATCTCAGTCATCAACGGTGGGCGTCCTTTAAATGACTGCTATAGAACCATTGCCCAAAGCCCTCTAGTTTGGACGCTCAGCCAACAGCGATTGCTGCTCTACCTCCTTGGTCGTTCTCCGATGCATGTAAATGCGTCAAAGTACGACCGATGGGGCAGTCCAAACTTTTTGCACCAGTGCACGCCTAGGGATACCACAAGGTTCGTCATACACACACACAAACACACAAACAACCACGCACTGCAGCACCCAACTTTCGCATGCGTCAGTGATGTGCTGCTGCAGTGAGTATGCGCCGTGCGGTAGCAAGATTTCCATGCTTGCAGCCATTCACATCCAGACATCCAGCCGCCGACCAGGGAAGCCGTTTGCAGCCGATTCCCTCTTGTCTGCATGGCATCTCGGTGCTCTCAACACTTGCTTAGTTGCTGCGATGCGAGCAAATGTGCAGCACTCGCCTAGCTTGAAATGGACGTCCAGTGGAAGTCCGGCTCGGTTACATTGCTGGTCAGCCCTGAAATTCTAAAATGTTGGGCTGAGAAATAGCTGCAAAACTGTATCCATGTGCAATACTCGACCAACTGAAATGGACGTCCGGTGAATGTCCAGCTCAATTGCATTGCTGGCGAGCCCAGAAATTCTAAAATTTCAGTCAGAAAAAAATTGCAAAATTATATCGATTTGGGCGGTCGAAAGTGCCGTACGGCACACCCCCATCTCAAAACATGTTCACATGTGCATGTTTTTTGAGAATGGCTCAAAATTCAACTCAAATCAAGGTGTCTAATCTGGCCACAACGGCCCGAAGAAGCCATCCGACGCCCCGAGCGGGGCCATCGCTGGCTTCTGTAAGCATCAACTGTAAGCAAAGCCACATCTCACGAAGGATCGATTCCAGGCTCAGGCTCAATACGCCAGGGCAAAGTTTTGGTCCTTGTTTCGACATGCTCCCACCCCACTTTCTCACGACAAACACTACTCATCCATCGTGCTGCACATACTACGTGCACTTCGTATGAGCAGTGGGCCCGCCTGCGTGGTTTGCTGTAATGCGTGGATGTGAGCAGCACACGAACAACCAGAATGGACGTCTGGTGGATGTCCGGCTTAATTACATCGCTGGCTAGCCCAGAAATTCTAAAATTTCGGGCAGAAAAAATTGTGAAAAATCAACGATTTGGGCGGGTCGATTGTGCCGTACGGCACACCCCCATCTCAAAAACATGTTCACATGTGCATGTTTTTGAGAATAGCCCAAATTTTAATTCAAATCAGGGTGTCTAATTTGGCCACAACGGCCCCAGGAACCGGCCGCCGCCCCGAGTGGGGCCATCACTGGCTTCTGTAAGCACTAACTGTGAGGCTAAATGGCGCCGAAAGATGGGTCGATTCCAGGCTTTTAAGCCTAAGTTATGCTAGGGAGAAATCTTCTTCCGTGTTTCATAATGGTCCCGCCTTACTCCCTCAACACAAACACTACTCACCCATCACGTTACTCATATTCCGTGCACTTTGTATTAGTAGTGAGCCCGCTGGCTTAGTTTTCTGCAATGCGTCGATGTAGGCAGCACACGACTAACCTGAATTGGACGTCCGGCGGATGTCCAGCTCAGATGCATTGCTGGCCAGCCCAGAAATTCTAAAATTTCGGGCACAAAAAATCTTGCAAAAATCAACGATTTGGGCGGTCGATTGTGCCGTACGGCACACCCCCATCTCAAAAATGTTCACACATGTGCATGTTTTTGAGAATAGCCCAAATTTTAACTCAAATCAGGGTGTTCCCCGGATAAAGGGTGCTCGCAGCCGCCCAAAAGCCGCCTAGCTTGACAGCTGTAATGTTTACACATTACACATCAAGGACACTGCCTGCTTCACGCCACCTCGTCAGGTTTCGAGAGCCCGACTCGGGCCCGTTCCGAACGGACACTCACATCTCGATTGCCTCTCTTGCATTCCAGCGGTCACGATAGGTGTGTACCTAACAAAATTTCGGTTGTATTGTTTATTATTTCCAGCGATTGGCGTTCACGACCATTCTTCAAGCAACGTGAAACCTACCATCCACATCACTCGAATACGTCAACGTCAACCATCTCTTTTACTTTCCAACTCAACAACCATGGCGGATACGCATTTCAGCAGTTTTGTTTCAACGGTTTGCGGCGATCAAGTGAGCGCGTCAGCGGAGTCGCGCGGACTCAAGCGCGGTGTCGATGTCGACTTGTTTGCGGACGTGGACGGTGCGGCTGTGCATATTGGGACGGCTTCGGTGAGCACTGCTGGTGGCGATGTTGGCCTTCCGCGCACGCTGCACAACCACAAGCTGCCGGAAACCGACGAGGCCGACTACATCGTCGTGCGCAACATTGCGACTAAGGACAAGTTCAAGGACCTCCCGTTCCCGTACATGTTTGATGGCGCCGAGGGACCGCCGGAGACGATGGGTGGAGCATACGCCGCGGCGTTTTACCCTTGAGATACTCGGATGATGCGCCCCGCTGCGGAGGATGGCCCTAGCGACATTCGTACCCCTGCTGCAGCGTCAAACTTCAACGCAGCGACGAACCAGGCCAGCTCGGGACGGATGCCCAGTACCGGTCCGGCAGGCGAAATCACTGGTTCGGGGGGTACGAAGCATCCAGCACGCTCCACCCGGTTTCGGGAGGCACGAAGCGCCCTGCTCGCTCTGCAAGGCCTCCAGTGGAGGCACGAAGCACCCTGCTCGCTCCAACGTCACCGAAGCTACTACGCAGGACGTAACCGAAGTGGACGACGAACCGGAGGTGGCGGAAAGCATTCGTGAGCAGCAGGGGACGCAAATTACGGTGCCCAAGTTTGTGACGTCGGATTACGTCGGAGAAGGAGCGACTGTGTTGGTGAGGGCAGCTAGTGGAACCGGCCGTGACCCTTCGGGATGTGAAAGAAGACCACGTGGAGGACCTGCGCAACAATATGTTGGCTGTGGGGTATGTGAGCTCTTCGCGTATCACTGTGACGGTGCTGAGGTCGCAGAACACGCATCTGCCCGCCGACACGCGTCTGTTCCAGAATGGCAAATTCCATGCCAATGCGAACGTGACCGTGATCGACGGACTGCATCGTCTCAATGCTATGCATAGCATTGCCGATGACTTCACTCGCCTCACCCGTATGCACAGAACCAAGCTGCCACAGGACGCAAACCGCTTGCGCTGGGTTACTCAGCCTCTGGATGTGTACTACCTTCGCCGCAAGGACGACAGTGATCTTCAGCCTCATGAGATCATCCACAAGAGTGCAGAGTCGAACCATACGACTGGGACGCAACTGACGGAGCGCTCCCTGGTTCGAATCTTGTCGTCCATCCAGCAGTTCATCCGTACGATTGCTGTTGCAAATAACGTGGAAAACGCTGGCGACTTGCGTGAGTCTGATGTCATCCGAACATTGTTCGAGGCGCAGTTCATGGGGATGATGAATTCAACGAACACGGCCCGGCGGTGGACGCGTTTGGCTATAGCAACGCTGAAGCATCCTGTTCTCGACGAAGTGTTGCGTGAGCTGAACAATTCCGAGCGCCGCAACGAGATTGGGATAACGCACCTGGACCACAAGATAGTGCGCGAGTTGCTGGAAGAAAACTTTGTCTTCGTCTTGCGTGGTCTTTCGGAGTACTTGAACCCTGCTCATGGTGGACGTCCGGATGGACGCTTTGACGTGAACGACTTCTATACATACGTCCGTCGCGTGACTGCAATAGCAAATTCTCTGTACGCTGCGTATGGGCGCCCAAAGAGTATTATGCGCAAGTCATTTCTGAGCACAGAGATGGCAATTGGGTCGGTTAAGCAGCCGAAGGAGTTGCAATGGCATCTCACCAATGCCATTGCAATGTATAGAGGGGACGACCGGAGCAGTGAGGTTCGAATGCGACGGAGAGCCACGCGTTTACAGGATTTGGAAACAACTTGAAAGAGTTTTTCAATCCGACATTGAAGAAGAAGACTAAGGCTCGACGCAAACGCCGCCCTTCTGCTGCCAATGTGAGACTCACTCACAAGAAGCAGCGGAATGTCGAACATGAGCCTGCTTCGCATGGCATCCGCCGCCGTTCACAGCGACTTCGCTCGACGGGGAGCACACGCCTCGAGGAAGAAGAGCCGGTTGTGGTACAACAATCCGCCGGGAAGAAGAACAGGCCGTTGTTGATAAACCCACCGATCAACAACAAGCCACTGCTTCCGGTGATGAGGTTGACGAAGACTCCGCCCGTTCCCCCGATTCTGCCGTTGAGATTGTCCCCCAAGATAACCAACGTGCTGGTGCGACTCCCTCCAACCAAGAATCTGTCCATAACGTTTCGGACGAGGAAGACAAAACAGGGTGCAGACGAGGGCCAAGTCGAAAGCAAGGGGGTCCGCGAAGTGACAATTACACTCACTGTTCCGGAAGGAGTCGAAGTCGATGAAGACGGTTACATCGTTCGTGACTCTCCTTCTGAACACGACCTCCTGTTCGACGACCGGATGCCATCTCTTCCCGACGATTTCGAAGTCAAAGACCGAGCTGAAGGGCATCATCTGGCGCAGCGTCCCGCGGACGTCATCGCATCGGTGAGGGTTGGCTGTCTGCCCCGATTGAGCTCAGGTTGTTATTGGAGAGTGTGGAAATCGATGAGGAGGGCAGAGAGGTGAGGTATTTGAAGCAAGTGGCGATGGACCCTGTGTTTGAGGGGCTGCATATTCCGGAACAACATCGGGCTCGTCATCTTGTTTTCGAGATCGACACCATCTATCCGATGTTTTTTCGCAGCGTGGAAGATGGCTGCCAAGGCGATGTGTGAGCCTACATCGACGTTTCTCCCTCGAGGCTGGACTTCGCCCCGGTTGCGCGAATGTCTACAAGCTGGAAGGATTCGTATGAGGCCGGCACTGGTATGGCGTACTTCCACAATTGCCGAACGGAAATCAACGAGCGAGGGTATACGGTGATGCACAATTTCGCGGATGTAAGCTACCTCGATGCGTCGGACAAGTTCCCATTTGACTTGGGTCTCATGGAAGAAATTCCTAACCAGGAATTGTTTCGGTACTTTTTGGGAACGTGGGAGGGGGAGGAGGTGCACAAGGACCCTGGGAACCGGCAGCTGTGGGTCCCATTGTCAATACGGGGGACGATGAAACAGATGAGAAGAACCGGAATGAGGGGAGGGCTCGCTTCACGTCTACGCGCCACTGCCTGGTTGACTATGCCGAGAACGATGAGACGCATATCGACCGGTTCAAGTTTGTGACGCGGCGAGCCCTGCTGGATGTGTGGTTGGGAATCCTTGTCCGGCTGATAGGGCTGGAGGAGTGCGGTTTACCGGGAGAAAAACTTGTCATGCCGGCATCTGGGGGACGGTTTTTGATAACGGGAAAGGGGTGTCCTCGGCAGGTCCCACACATGATTTCCCTGTTCCTCCTCGCGACCGCAAAGATCAACTTCCGGGTTACTTTGTTATTGCCAACGGAGATGACCCATTCCCTATCTGGGTGTGTCCAGGGTCCCACAAGTACGTCTTTTCCAAAGCGCTGGAATTAGATATGTACGCCAAGACGATGAAGCTGAAGAAGGTAATCGTTCCGCCACGTTCAGTCTTCATCGGTCACGGCCATGTACAACATGCCGGGGCAGGGCATGTCGACAGAGTTGTGTCACACACGACAACGAGGTATCACACGATATTTCAGGATGCGTCGTATCCGATTCCCGACAATGTTTCGTTTGGTTTCATCAGGCGGTTGGGATTCGAAGAAGAAGTAATCGCCAATGCTCCGCGCCGGTCTGCCAGGCAAAGTCAACCGGCACCTGTCAATGTTCGCCACAAGACAGTTGTTCCCATCCCGGTCAAGAAAGATCGTAGCCGAAGACAGGGCAACTCGGAATCATGCGGATGAAGACGACAGAAGCTCCCAAGAAGAGAACCCTCACACCGGGTCAAAAATCATCTTGAGCTATTCAACTCCACAGTTGCCGATAACGCCTATTCTGCCGGGAGATCCTGAATATAGTGAGGACGAAGAGGAAGAAGAATTTTCCGACGGCTAGATAGCTTAACAACTACTACTTTGGTAAACAATTATCGAGAATATAATCATCTCCTTATCACTTCCATCTATGAACCTAGTATAATGTACTTCCGTTCCATGCTTTCAAACTAGATTGTCCTTCCCTCGTGGGTTGGAGCATGATTTCCAGGACGATTCCCTCACATCTCTAGACTCGATGGTCTATGGTAGAAATAGCAGAACAATTGGGTTTGTACGTGCTTCATCGCCTACTTGCTTCCGGTAATGTGTGGACGTGCACGATACACGATCAACCTGAAATGGACGTCCGGTGGATGTCCAGCTCAGATGCATTGCTGGCCAGCCCAGAAACTCTACAATTCAGGGCAGAAAAAAATATTGCAAAAAACATCGATTTCAGCGGTGGATTGTGCCGTACGGCACACCCCATCTCAAAACATGTTCACATGTGCATGTTTTTGAGAATAGCCCAAATTTTAATTCAAATCAGGGTGTCTAATTTGGCCACAACGGCCCCAGGAACCGGCCGCCGCCCCGAGCGGGGCCTCACTGGCTTCTGTAAGCACTAACTGTAAGGCAAAATCGCGTCTCACGAAGGTTCGATTCCAGGCTTCAGCCTAAGTTTGCTTGGGTGACTCTTTTTCCCTGTTTCATCATGGTCCCGCCTTACTCCCTCACACACCACTACTCACGTCATCACGTTACTCATATTCCGTGTACTTTGTATTAGTAGTGAACCCGCTGGCTTAGTTTCTGCAATGCGTGGATGTAGGCAGCACACGACCAACCTAAATGCGTCCGGTGGATGTCCCTGCTCAGATGCCTGCTGCCAGCCCAGAAATTCTAAATTTCGGGCAAAAAAATCTTGAAAAATCACGATTTGGGCGGTCGATTGTGCCGTACGGCACACCCCCATCTCAAAAACATGTTCACATGTGCATGTTTTTGAGAATAGCCCAAATTTTAATTCAAATCAGGGTGTCTAATTTGGCCACAACGGCCCCAGGAACCGGCCCCGCCCCGGTGGGGCAATCACGGGCTTCTGTAAGTCACTAACTGTAAGCCTAAATGGCGTCTCACGAAGGGTCGAATTTCAGGCTCAATACGCCAGGGACAGGTCTTGGTCCTTGTTCCATCATGGTCCCGCCTCACTCTCTCACGACAACCTGAATGGACGTCCGGTGGATGTCCAGCTCGATTGCACTGCTGGCCAGCCCCAGAAATTCTAAAATTTCGGGCACAAAAAATTGTAAAAATCAACGATTTGGGGCGGGTCGATTGTGCAGTACGGCACACCCCCACCTCAAAACATGTTCACATGTGCATGTTTTTGAGAATAGCCCAAATTTTAATTCAAATCAGGGTGTCTAATTTGG
>JALQPE010003282.1:0-161989 GCA_030407315.1 Asparagopsis taxiformis | reverse complement strand
GTAAAATTTTCTCACCACTGTAGCATCCCGGGTAAACGGCTTCGGCTGTAAGCGGTTGGGAGTTTCGTCGGTCTCCCACCCTGGGAGGTGAGAAGGGGGGGGAAGTGTGGACCGGGAACATCGTACAACGATGGTTTTGGACGACTGTTGACGGTTCTGGGGAAGCACTCTGCGTCGTGCAAGCTGATTTGCGCTGGCTGCACTACCTGGTATTGAACGTTTCTTGCGCAAAGTTTACTCTGAAGGATCGGGAGGTTGTTGTGTACCACACAACCATAGTTACTAACATTTGCAGTGTACTCTAGTGATGTAATTATTATTCTAGTTTCTAACTATACAATGATATTAAGTAGTCAGATGTGCACAGAGCATTGGTCTAAGCCTAGCACGGTAGAGAAAGATGGAAGAAAGATTGAAGGGTAGGCATGCAGAAGTATGAAGGCAGCAGTATGTGTAGACTATGGCAGTGGTAAGAAATATTTCATGCACCAAAGGGTGGGCAGAGTGACATTAGAGACGTGGTGTGTAGGGGGAAGGTAGGGGGACGATGATGAAGGGGACAACAGAAACGAGAGCGAGGGTTGAGACCAACGGCTTACAGATGGAGCAGTTTTTACCAGGGATGCTTACAGCAAAAGTCATCGTTACGATGACTTCGCTGTACGGGAAAAGGTTTCATTACAGTGGCCATGATTTCTTTACCGGTAAAACTTCCTGCCTCTGTATATGACGTTTTCCTACAGTGCAAAGTCATCGTAACGATGGTCTTTGCTGAAGGATCCTTGGTAATACTTGCCTGAGTCTGTAATTGTCGTCCAACGAAAAATATGTGGAAGGTTTCGGATTGGTCAACCCTGAATATCATTACCAGGGTGTATACTATTAGAATTGTCAGTTCCCCTGAGTTTCGCCTATCTTTACTCAGCTTACGCAATAAAACAGCTTGTCGTTCAGATCTTCTTCTCTCTTTCTCATCTTTCACTCTTCGTTTGTCAATCACTCATCAAAACAAGGCTCAACAATCCCCGAACGCTTTCGACCCCAGGTGCGCTCTGCCACCGCCGTGACAACGATTCTCCCACTCCTTCTCCCTCTCCTTCTCCTTCCTTCTCTGCCCCCCTGTCCCCATGGACGTTTGCGAAGCTGCTGCAGCGCTGACCCAGCTCAGCCCAGCACCTAAGCCCGTCCCCTCCCCCCTTCCACTTCCGATCCCGCGGTTGTCCCGACAATCGACGCTGGCGTTCCCGCAACGTACCAACCGCTTCCAGCTCAATCTGCCGAAGCGGCGCCAGCCGTCGAGGGATCTGTGCTCCTCTGCCTAGCTTGCCTGCTCCGGACATGATCATCGCGTCCGGCAGCGACTTGGCAGAGGATGCGGAGAAGGTCGATGATCACAACGCTCGTGACATCGTACCGAACAAGCCTCTCCGCAGCACCAGGCTGGCCTACCCTGGCACAGTGCCCATCCCGGTGGATGTGGACTACGACATAAGTCCGGAGAGCTGCCGAAACATTCCAGTCTTCATTTCCCCTCTGGATGTTTCTCCTCCTCCGGCAGTCGTGTCCAGGGTGGTCAGGCCGCATCGCGTTGATGAGTTGAAGAAAAACGTTTCTCACTCAGGGATTTTCCGTGATTGCTTCACGCGTGTCCGTCTGCGAGGTGATTGATTCCAATGCAAAAGTACGACTGCAATATGTCGATGGATCTCACCGAGTGACCGCGTTGAAGGCCATTCTCGAGTCGGCTGGACCTGCTCCTGCGAAGGACAGTCCAGAATGGGAGGAGTTTGTCAAGTCTGACATTTACCGTCGATTTGGAACCATTCCAGTCGACTTTCTCCTCCCACCGACTCGGCTTGGCCGGGATGTCTTCTGCTCCGAAGAAGTACTCCCGCTTTCACGGCTGATGAACTTCCACACCCACAATGTCAGCGAGGTAACAGTTGCTGACAATGTGTGCTCTGTGATGGAGTTCATCAATATCCACCGCCTGGGAAAGAAGAAGATCGAGCCGCCGTTCAATACATCAAAGAACGGAAAGCGCTGAGCTGGATTCGTCCGAGACAGCTCATGCGCTACGTCTCGATCGCGCGAGGGTTCAAGACCATTGAAAGCCCTGCTTTCAAATACTGGTCGAGCATCCCGAACAGGCCGGAGTTCGTTCAATTTCTTCGACGAGGATCTGGCTGGTTGTACGGTGAACTTGTTGTTCAATGGGTCGTTCAGGAGTGCTCCGGATGTGCAGAAGTGTTTCATCCTGGAGATGACGGCGCGCTACACTTGTAGCCGTCGGTCGGCCGGGCTAAACCGTACTCGGTTGGTACCATTGGGCAGGAATGGATTGCTGGTTTGTTGGAAATCTTCGGGTACGTGAAGGAGGTGGCCGAGTACTGGAACGTGTCGGATGTGTTGAGGATGCTGGATGGCTCAATTCCCAGCGTGGGTGACCCGAGCAAGAGCTTCGACATTCGCTCGCGCGTTGTCGAAGTTCTTGCTCAGATGGTCCCCAAGAAGGGGTGTTGGGCAGACTTCCGTCCCAAGGAAGGCCCCCCCGATGGTTACAAGTCGAAAACATTTTTCCCCGTAAGAAGTCTGTCTTCGGGAAGGACGCCAGGAAAATGCTCCTGCGCGTCACTGGGTACCGCGACATGATTATGCGGAAACGCTTTCACGCGATGTACCCAGACATCCCACATGCTGCGCTCCCAGCCACATGTGGTGATGATGCCCCCATCCCTTCCTCTTCCAATTCCTTGCCCATCCCTTCATCCTCCATTCCTTTGCCCCCACCACCTCAACTGGAATCTTCCAGCGATTCTGAGGTGCCCCTCTTCCTCTCACTACCCCTGCCGTGTCTGCATCCTCCCCTGCGGTGACCCCGGTCAAGCCGACTGCGCGTGGTCCCCAGGCTGGCAGTGAACAGTCTGGTCCAGTTTCCCACGCCGGGACTGGTACCCCCAACCGTCCTGTCCAAGCCGCGCAGGAGCAGGTCTCACCGGCTTCGCAGCCTGAGCCTGCGACTCCGGCTGCCGAGCAGCACCCTGCTGCTCCGGCCCCCGCTGTCGAAGCTTCCCGTTCTGCATCTGCTAGCAGTTCGGGAAGCTCCAGCGATGACAGTTTCGTCCCTTCACCCATCCGGTGGGGTTGGACAGAAGACGGTTGCGAGGATTTCGACGGAGGGCCCTACTCCCGAGAATGTGGTCGAGGCAGCAGTGCGAAGGGCGGTGCAGATCCTGACGAAGATGTCATTGAAGTCAGTGATTCTGCACCGCCCGGAGTGGAAACTTCTGGGAGGAAAGTGATGCCCAGAAGGAGTACCCGCCTGCAAGCGAGTCGTTCCGGTCGTGGTGGAACGGCGGGTGGTGCTGTGGAGGTCGTCGAGCTGGAGAGCGCCCCGAGGATGCGGGTGAAAACTCCATCCTCGGGAAGCGTAACTTGGAAGCGCCTTCTGCGACGCCCGAGCCTTCTACCAAAAAGAGAAGGCTCGGTGAGACTTCATCAAGTCGTCGTCAAAGAAATCCAAGTCGGCTTCCCGAGGTCGCTCTCGGGAGCCGGTTCTCCAGTTCGACGACGCCCAGGAGAATCCCATTCCCGACAGCATCGTCGATGAGAATGTGGCCGCCGTTCTCCCCAGCGCAATTGCGTCTGGCAGCCGGATGAAGTACTATATGGAAAGTACGACGGTGGAGACGGTTCGGGCGGAAATGAGGGCGGCAGCATTCCAGGCAGCTGCATCGCCGGTGCCGAGGATACGGTGGTGGAACAGTACTTTGCGGTGAAGCGGGCGTTGCTGGAGAACTTGGGGTTATTGTTTTGGAACGCTTGTTGGAATCGTCCACGGCTGGGAGTGCGACGCATGAGCTGTTCGGTCACTTCGCTAGGCAGTTCCCGCTGGTTGAGGAGGTTGAAAAACCCTCCCAGCAGTCTGATTCCAACGATGACGACAGGGAGCCACAGGACGAGCCGCCAGCTTTCGCAAAGCCCGGCTTCGATCCTTCGCCGTGGCAGTTCATCCACAACGTGGGTGATGCGAAGGACCGCATCGATGGTGGTCGTGGGCGCCTCTCTCTGCCGCGGCGTGAGTTGTGCGACAAGTTGGAGGAGGGGAATTTGGAGATGTACAAGAACAAGTTGGTGGCAGAGCTTGCTCTTGGTGTTTGTGCGGAGTTCTGAAGCTGGGAATGGAGGGTGAGGATCCTGTCTTCTTCCCGAAGACAGGATTGCGGCTGCTTCTTACAGCAGATGGGGCTGCGGACCAGGATGGGCACACGGACTTCAAGGTATCGACGAATAGTGTTGGAAGTCCTACCAGTCTCCATCATATTTCATGATGTCGAGCGGAGCCGATGGGTTCTCTATAGTAGTTGCCCTTATAGTCATGTATGCCTGGCCAATCCGGACGCCGATATGTGGAAGGTTCCCCCTCTCACCTTTTGGTGCCACCCTATTCCGTATTGGTTGGTCGCGGTGACCTTTACCATTACGGGGTCGGCTTCAGCGAGGAGATCTTCCTGCAGGCGAAAAGTTAGTCTATGGCCTGCCCACGCGCGGCCACATCTACTTGAAGACGGAGAAGGACGTCCTCACGGACCACATCCACACCGTCGAATATTACAAGTACGATAGGAGCAATAGATAGCATATCAGAAGTATTAAAACCTATACTACTGTTCCCTGCTATAAAGTTATGTCTTTCTCATCTCAACATTGTTATCTTAGCCCACTTTCATCTATACATCTGTCCTTCATCTCATAGTTTAGTGCTACTCAGCAGATTGCTTGCTACTTTTTAATATTAGTCTACAACGTTGTATGATTTTACTAGCTAGGCCGTAGGGGGAGACTAGTTTCAACCCTTGACAACGCGCAGATTTCGACTACGAGAGCCGTCACTGTGATAAATTATTGGTAGAATTTTCGTCTATCTTCCCACCTACACTAGGCTACCTATATATATACAGGGTATACCTGAACAGAGACCACGTGAGGTAAAATACTCCTGAGAGCTGCTCACAGCCGTACAGACCTTTGCTGAGCAATTTTCCCGACTTCACACTTCGCTTCTCACCTTTAGCAAGATGGGAGAAGGACGAAACTCCCTGCTGCTTACAGCCGAAGGCGTTTACCAGGGTTCCTTACAGCAAAGTCATCGTTACGATGACTTTGCTGTAAGAAAAGAAAACATTACAGCAGCCACGATTTCTTTACCGGGTAAAAAATTGTGGCCGCTGTAATGATTTGCTGTAAGAAACCGTTTCCTTGCAGTGGCCAAAGAATTTTTTACCGGGTAAAAAAAATCAGCAAGAAATTTTACCGGGAAAAAAAATTGTGGCCGCTGTAATGATTTGCTGTAAGAAAACGTTTCATTACAGCGGCCACAATTTTTACCCGGTAAAGAAATCATGGCTGCTGTAATGATTTGTTTTCTTACAGCAAAGTCATCGTAACGATGACTTTGCTGTCAGCATCCCCGGTAAACGGCCCGCACTGTAATGGGGTGACTGCTCCTACATCGCTCTCTTACTGGCGTTTTACATGCTGCGCTGCTACACAATTTCTCACTCACATCTTTCTAGTTTCTCTCCTTTTCGTATCCATAGGTATAGCAGTAGAAAAGTGGATAGTTTGCACGCCAGGCCGCAGATGCCTTCCTGCAGTCATGTCACGATTGTTGTAGTGTAGTCTATAATATTTAGCGCTCTTGGAAGATGATGCACAGTCTATTGTCTCTGTCAATGCGTGTTTAATCAAATCTATCAAAGTAGCTCAGTTAGCAGGCCAATATTTTCTACCATAGTCAGCAAATATCTCCTCATCAGCTTCAACGTCTCTGGTCAGAACGACCTTGACAGCATGGGGATTCTTGATATTTGAAGCAAAGTCCGGTTTGTCTATGGCATCGCCTTGTCGAAACTCGGCTGACTGTGTTCGACTCACCTCGGTCGCTTTCTCCGTTCCGTCAATGACCCGACAATCATTGAGGTAGCTGGTACAATTATAGACCGCTGGAACGAGCCAGACCTTCCGAACAGGTGCACCCCTCCCTATGTACGTGGTTTCCAATTCCATGTTGTAGTCCTGGAACCTCTCTCCTGTGCACCCAAATCCTTCCGGGCCGTACATCACTGATCTCTGCGGTTCCGAGTCTCGAATCTTCGCATAGAAAATCGTCCCGTTGTACCAGCCAATGACCGTCCCCTTCTTCAGTTTCTTCGCCGCGAATACGCCAAACCCACCACCTCTTACCTCCGATTGCGAAACATAGACACCGTAGAATGCGGCATCAGCAGCCAGAATCGCGTCCGGGTCTATGCTCCAAAACGAGTGCATGTCCTCGGCCGGCCACTGGTCCATAGGCACCCCGCTCAATCTGTGAAGCATAGACCCGTCCTTCTTCATTGACGCAACGAACACAAGCAGATGGTTCGGCAATGCTGTCACAGCAGGTAAACCTTCTGGTGCATCTGAGATGTGCTTCTGACGAAGCCTTGGAGCTTTTCCTGTGACCGGTACCGACTCGTCCCCAAGAATACTCTCCACCTCACGCTGCAAGATCCCCCCATATCGCCCGGCTTTCACCTCACTGACGAAAGCATGCAGTATCCACTCCTGCGATGCATCGTGGCACCTTTTTTCCTTCTCACACCCAATGAACCGACGATACGTACCATCCCTCAACGTCATACACGCTATGGCTGTGCTGTATGTTCCCGAGAAGAAATCCATCACGATATCGTTCTGCTTCGAAAATCGTTCCAGAAGCTCACGAAGAGTGGTCAACGCCTTCTGCTCATGGCGCAGTCGGTTGTTCTGCCCATCGTATTGAGCTTCACCAGCCGACAACCTCGGAACGTTGTCAATCGCGTTGGTGAACCCAGGGTGCCTCGATATGTCCGGATTGTGCAACCTGTAATCCACCATATCGTATGCAGCCATACCCTTCCCCCGCTTATACGCATGGATAACGAAATCGTGCATATTATGCAGTGTGCACGTTTTCGTCGATGGATTGGACGTAAAGCTGTGTGGTCGGCGAGATAGCACGACTGGAACACTGTCCACAATCATCTTGCCAGGCTCGGCATTTCTGATTGCATCCATCCATGCCACGAGTTGGCGCACGCTGGAATAGATTAGAGCATGACCGCCAGGCCGAAGAACTCGAACTATTTCACACGCAACACTCGCCAACTCTTCCGGCTCCAGAATATCGTACTCCGAGTTTTCTCTGCCGCCTTCCCGCCTCGTGTTGAATGGAGGATCAGTGAGCACAAGCTGAACACTGTCCTCCAACACGCCATCTTCCAGGAAACTAATTTTGTCCTCCACCTCTTTGGCTACATCAGTGGCGTCACAATTCACAGTGTGAATGTAACGCCCCATCACAGCTTCCAGCTTGGTGACATATTCCGGCTTGGATTCCTTTCCGACGTCAACGAGCGGTGCTTCTGTAGGCGATACAGTGTCAACCTCCATAGCGTCATCCTCGGCCGCACCTTCTCTTGTTGCTGTTTCGCTAGCAACCGCCGCATTATCGTCCTCTCCACCACCGCGCTCCAGCCTAGCCTTCTTCCTCTGTGGCTCCAGACTATCCTCTTCTATATCCTCGCTGCCATTGTTTGGCACTGCTGCGGATATTTCCATCTGCGCAGGTGCACCTTCAAGGATGCCAGGCTCGGGCGTATCCTCAAGACTGTGCAACTCATCCATGGTCAGAGGAAGCTTTCGTTGCTCTCGGGTTCGCAATAACCAAGCCTTCAGCCTCCTCTGACCATCCAGGGCATGAGACGTGTTCAACTTGGCTCGCATGAACGAGTTCAAGCCGAACTTGTCAGGAGTGTCGAAAAGCAAGGCTCGAAGTCTCTGCATCAGCTGACCACGCTCGGCGAACACATTCACCTCAGTGACACATTGGCGTATCGACAGCAGGAAGGCGCTTGTCAATGATCGCAGCCTTGCATCCACAGCCACTGGAAGGTCGGCACAGAACCCGTTTTCACTGTCTACAGTTTTCGGGACAATGGTCAGGTTTTTCCGATGCTCCTCGACCGCGCAGCCATCAGACCGATTCGGGAGTGACCTGAAGCAAAGGCTCGCAGGATCGAATACCATGAACGGCCAGCACATCGATTCAACATCCTCATACCCCAACACTCTTGCCCCGGTATCCCACGCAGCTAACACACGGTCGACAACAAATCCAAGCTGGTTGGCTTGCGCACTGGATGTTGCAATTCCAACCATTCCACCACCACCAATGGCCCCGGATGTGGCTCTGGCCCGCCTAGATGGCACACTGCCCATCTCCTTACTGCGAATAGCCAAGATACACTGGCACATCATAACCATCAGCCTCCTGAACCGCTTCTGGCTAGCCTGCAAAGAATCTTGCATGTCGGATGTAGCGCCGTCCAGAAAGTACCTGCTCGAAAGCAGTTCGCGGTTCAGTGGAGAGGACAATTCTCCGCGGGGTGTCTTGCCAAACATTTCGACGGCACGAGAACTAGTCACCCCCACCTGTTTCGGAAACTCAACCATCCTCGGAGAATCACCCATCTCTGCATTGAGTCCCCATGCATGACAAAACATTTGCCACAGACGCAAATCAATCGCACTCGAATCTTCTGCTCGGTGATACGGCCGAAGCACAGCCAGGATAGACATGCATGAGCTGTACTGCGGTTTACCACTCAGGCTTGAAGCAATTTGGCCGCTTGGATCGCAGGATTTGATCCAGCCCAACACATCGGCCATCCTCACAGACGAAATATGAGCGTACTTGTCCTTTCCTTTTGGACCCAGTACTCGTCTCTGAGATCAACGGCGATCATCAGATACTCAACAAACATCATGCGCCTTTGCAGGCCTGCAATGTCGTTGGATGTCGTCGCTCTCACACGGTCCAGCACAACAGCAGTACTGCTGTTGGTGTCCGCCACGATAGACTCTTCTCGCATAGGAATCGTAACGCCAGGAGGAAAGACGCCCTTCTCCATTCCACGTACAATTGCCATGCAGCGGTGCGCTCCATCCAATATCTCCAGAACGCCTTCTCGAAACCTGCCAGTCACGGGATGAGCTGTGTCATAACCGCTGTTGCGAATGCTCTCCATGAGCGCTTCCACATGACTTGCATCAACATCGCGAATCGATACGAATTTGCTGACTTGATTGGGGTCGATGAACACCCATCCGTCGTGCTTTTCACCGTGATTGTGGAACGTTCCTTCCATGGCGAACAAAGGTAGAGTTTTTAAGAAAGGGATAGTTGGTTGCTGCTTGACCAGGGTGGCGCAAAGCAGAAGTTGGTTGTTTAAAACAAAGTGTCAGCGAGTGGTAGCACTTCGGTGGCTGTTTCCTTTCCACCCCTGTCCGAACCTTTACAAGATAACTACATCGACTGTTAGCTCAATAATCAATGTAATACTAAAGTAATACTCAAAATATTTTTCCATGCAATTTATTGGGCCCCGTAACATCTCTAAGCGTATCTTTGTAGTCCAATCGTATGCATCCGACATTCACTTCTAGAACGATTATTCACATCAAATTTTATGCTGCAATCAGTTCATGGCAGACATCATCCACACTGACGTGTCAATTTTGTCAATTGTCCATTCTATTTCTACACCACCTAAACATCTCTTCTCGACCTTTCCAATCCTCCTAGTATATACTACTCTTTAGCAGAAGGTAACGGTTAGGCTTTCACTAATACAACAATTCTATCCCATAGCTATCCCAACATGCTTCCTCTCGCTCCAAACGACGTTATAGAAGTTCAATGGGAACTTCGGCCGTTTGGGAGGAAACGAAAAATTGTGTGGTGGTCTGCAATCGTCAAGGAAATTACTCAGGTCAAGACTGAAACAGACCCATTCCTCCATGCATTGCTCGAATACAAAGCTGAATATGGTTTCGACTCTACCCTTTCTCAAGTCAAGATTTCAGATCGTAACGAGCTCGTCGACAAGGATTCCGGAAGGGTTCTCCCGTGGCGAAGTGGTGAGCTTCGCAGTATGGACTCACCTGCATCCCCAGCAGAGAGAGACCCGGACTACGGCATTGACCACACTCGCCACCGCCACCGCGGCATCCTTCAAGATTGCACTGCGGATCAAATGAAGAAGACCATAGCAGAAATGCTGGCAAGATTGGAAAAGCTGGAGTCAGCTGCCAAACATCCTCTTCCCCCTCCATTCGATTCCAACAGCTCCATGACCTCCTCTGCTCTGACTGTATGTAGCATTCTGTTTCAGAAGCTTGGTGTGTACACGGACAAGCCCCTCTCCCTCCGGATGACAAAATCCGAGCACTCCAGGGGAATGCGACAAACATCGCAAGAAGAAATCAGAGTACAGGCTGACTGCTCCCTTGCTCAATTCCGCACTATTGCCATTCAATGCAAGGCGAAAGAGAATCGTGACGTTCTCTTCCAGCCGTCCTTTGAGGACATCACCTTTCCCTCTGGAAATGAGTCGGATCTTTCCATCATTTTCCCCACCTTTCAGGCACTATGTGACTCCATAGGTACCTCGCAACACGGGTTCCAGAAAATATTGGTGAAGAGCAGGGCGGAACGCGATGGAGGCAGCTCATCGATTGTCCGAATTTTAGGAAATCTAGTCGACGTTGATTGCTCTCATGATGCTCCTTCTTCCGCATTTCTCGTCGGCTCATCTGCTTACGTCCTGTCCAGCCCAGACCAACGTATGACAGTTCTTTGCAGAGACTCCTACGAGTTTGACCATGTCAACAATACATTTTTACATCCCCTATGTCTTAGCCAACTATCACAGTCTAGCATCGTGGACTCTTTCCACCTACGTGATAAGGCTACTGTTACTTATGGAGCAACGTTTTCGTTACTGTGGAGACGTATTCAGCGCCGAGCTTGTTACAGCACTTTCCAGCCTCTATCAACCGCAGAGACGTTTGGTACACTACATCTACGCTTACCTTGCTGTATTTTCAGTGGTACTACTATATGCCAGGAGCTTGAAGACATTGGCTATGAGGCTATCTCTCGTCTTGGCTTCAATGCGGATTCAGACACTACCCACCCACCCTCTCCTCCACCTGCAGTCCGGAGCAAAAATGATAAAGCACACCTATCCGTAGTTATCCTGTTCCTGGGTATTCCATTCTAGAGCTCCTGTGGCCATCAATTTCTAGTAAAGACGGATACCCTCGCCCCTTCCTACTTCGACTATTCCACTACCTGTCTCTGCGCTTTTCCTTCGACTTGACACTATCGTCTGACTGGTTTCCTGATGTCTCGCATCTATCTACTTCCATCTATTACAAAATTCAACTCAACAGAAATTTTATTTCTTCATTCTTCGTCTACTACACCGAAACTGGTTTCATCCGATACTACTCCCCTTCATTCTCGATTTCATCATCGACGAATACCTTCACATATTCTGCATCTCCTCCGTCCTCTTCCATAGACCTGAAGCTCTCCTCCAGCACTGATTCCCCCCATCGTCTACATTCAGTTCTTCATATCTATCACGCGATATAGTCAAAACCTCCTCATTCATGAACCGACTACTCACCCGCTCCCCGGGAAGAAGCAGTTTCACTGCTTCATTGATTTCCGGATTTGCGCTCCTTCCACCTCTGTTCCACTTTGAAATTTCAAAATCGTTCGGAACCCGTATGCAAGTATGTAGATGAATTGCAAGGAGTATTCTGAACGTCGCAGGAACATGTTCTTATCAGAACATTGCGTGTAGGCGACTGCAAAGTTCAGTGCAACCTCTACTAAATTGATCCTCCTAGTCAAAAACCTCTTGTCCGGTTCTCCAATTATTTGAACTTCGTACTCGACTTTGAATAGCATTTCTTTTCGCACGCAATGAAGTCGCGAAGAATCTTCATATTCTTGTCATCCATTGCTGCACGCTCCGCTGCATTCATTTTCCTCTGCGCCGAGTACAGACTTGGAACTGACTCAATGTCCAGCCCACCGTCGTGCAAATGATGCTCCATTCGGACTGAACCTTGAAACCCACTGTATAGAACGAATCCAAGATCTCGGATGAACCGGTTTCGCACATGATCTCTGGACTTGTTCATAAACCCGGTCACTGCTGTGAGTGCCGATTTCGTCACAGTGATGCCTACCTCCTTTCTGTGCAACGGCCCATTGTCACCAACCTTTCTTCGCTTCTGCTTTCGAGCGGCCCCATCACTTCCCTCGGACGTCCCATGCATTCCATCCATGCGAGCAGAGTCCGTTCCGCGAATTGTCTCCTCAATGGTCCCGGTAGTCACATACCCCCGCGCCCTCCACCGTTCGATACCTTCCGACGTTCCATTGGAGCTGGAACGGTCTCCTCCCTCTCTGAAAGAATTGTTTTGACACGTATTCTTGATTAAAGAGGTCACAACTTGGCAGCGCAATTCAATGTGGTTCCGGCCGGCAAGCGTCCTATTGAACACATCCTTTCGCTCATTGCTCTGCCTGGCGAACATCATCGTATTGATTAGCTGGAATCCGTTGAAATGCCTATCCCTCTTATCCACCATTGCCTTCGTGTACGTTGGAACAACAGCACACAGCACAGCACACACCATTTCGAACGTGAACGATTTCTCCGTATCCTGCGCAATGCGGAGACGTTCCCTGTCCTTCTCGGAGGCGATCTTCTTCGGATGTCCTTGTCCCTGGCTCAGAAGCCCATCGACGATGCTCTTGACCTCCTGCATATCGGTGTTTAGCATGGAGACAGTCTTGGCGACATTTCCGAGAGTCTCGCGTAATTGAATGGTGCTCTTCTCGACGGCATCCATTTTATCACTCAGGGCTTTCAGCTCTGCAGCGATGTTCGAAAAGCCCTCACGCGTTATTTCGGAAAATGCGGCGATGCTTACGGAGGTTTCGGGATTCATCTTTAATTTGCAATTGGAGTTTGCTAAAAGGAGAATTGCTTTGAAGGAAGGATGTCACGCTTAGCACAGCAGTGTTGTAGCAAATATCATTCCAGTGGATGCATCCATCCTGTTCTACTCTACATAATAATAATAATGCTTCCCAGTGCTCCGTAACGGTTATTTTTCATAATTTAGTGGTGGATGGTGCGTATTCTTTCCTTTGCCACAACCCACGTCCTGTACATACCACACCTCGCTACCAGACTGACGTCTCCTACTCGACACTTTCAATTCAAAGATAGATAGGTATAATTTGAAATGCTAAACTCAGCATAATATAGCTACTCTGTGCATTCTCTCCTTACGGTGAGACAAACCAGATATGTTCTGTTCTCCCAATCTTTCATTCTACGTCCTATTCAACATCTAGCTTCCCTGCACCCAACTATCTGTAAAGCACCATCACAATTACTATCACAATTATTATAGTCGTATACCACACACCATTCCAAAATTTACCTTCACACCAACACTATGCTCCATATTTCCTCTCAAGTCCACTCCACCAGACAGTGTTGTGAACCAATGCACGGTACTACCCGCGGACAATACAATTTGCTATCTACACTACTGTCTACAGATTTCCCCAGACAGTGCAGTAATACAATACAATGCATTGCCTCAGACAGTAAAATGTACTGTCTGCACATACTGTCTGGCGGCAACACTTCCGGACAGTAAAATTTACTGTTCTGGACAGTAAATTTTACTGTTTTTGGTACTGTCCAGATTTCGTGCCAGTTTACTGCTGCAGCAGTATTCTGAAATTTCCAGACAGTAAATTTTACTGTCTCCGCGCACTGTCTTGGCCAGACAGTAATTTTTACTGTCTTTCTTCATTCTCAACACCGTAGTGATGCGAGTTGGAGGTGTCAAAAATGTTCTCATCACAAGAGCCATGATAAAGATCAACTTTCTGCATACGTCTGGAAAGTCTCTATCGGAAATCCTATCCGAAAAATACCGATTGCAGAGACACCAATCGGTTCTTGAAGAACATTAACAAGTACCCTGAGAATGTATTCAGAGAACCATCCATGGAAGAGATGCTTGAAGTGCTGAGTAGTCCCGAAGCTGAACAGCTCCAAAAAGCTTGGTATAAAAGAAATGGTAACGGAGGCAAGCATGATTGGTTTAGTGGTCATGAATCTAGTGAGGTAATTGATATATATCCTCTGTCGTCAACAAAGAATCTGCAAGGAAAGAATGAAAGTAGCCCTTTCACTCTGCATGAGTTTGCCAGACTGATGGCAATCTTGAGAGATGACCAAAAAACCCGTGCTGCAGTGATGCAAGCTACAGAAAGCACATTGAATAGGAACCAACTAGACCGAAGAATTTCCAGAGACTCGTTCTGGGAGGTAGTCGAGAACCAGTTTAATAACGATGAAATAGCAGCCAAAGAAGATTTCAGAGGAAGAGTAGACGGACTGGAAGTGGACCTTAAAAACCTAAATCATATCGAGAAGCTTCCAAACTCAAAGACGCCTTTGTTGATGGGCGTTCTGCATTCACCGCCCCAATGAAGCAATGGCAGCAATCTGGCCAGAATGAGCCGCAATGCTTCCCAAAATTCATGCATCGTCTTGAAAATGGAGAATTATCTGCAGGTGGCAAGCGCGCGTATATAATTTTCACAGTTGCTAGATTAGGATTACAAAGCGCAGATGACTGCTTCCTCCGTCTAGTATGTAAGACGATAGACCCAAAAGGACACGATGAAATTGGATACGACGAGTGTGGATCTGCCGCATGTGGTACAAATAGTGAGCGTGCTAAGGCAAATTAGAGAACTTCATGTGATTCACCACAAAACTCTAAGTTAAAAGAGAAACGGCGCAGCGTAGATGATGCATTTGGGAGTGGTGGTGAGCTATTTGATAAAACATGCAACAAAATGACAGAGCTTGCTGATTTGCAAATTATGCAGTTACAAGGTGTCATCAAAAGCAGAAAATCAGTAGATGAAAACGTGAGAAGTTCTAATGAACATAGTACGAGTTGGGGATTCAATGAATTGAACGGCGTGATAACCTCAGCAGAACAGGAAGACAAAATAATGTCTTTCGTTGCAAAGGCAGCTATAACTCTCGAAAAAGCTAAAGAGTCTGGCAATGAGAGGTTCGTTGCCGCGGCACAAAGACATTTCGACAACATGGAAGGAAGATACTTCAAAATGATCTCAGAAGCACAAAGATAGGTTACAAAGGTTTATGATTCTCTACGTTGTTACAATGTAAAGCCCTTTTCGTCTTTTCTAAAGTGGAAAACATATAGTTCATTCAAATCAATCGCTATTAGAAACTATGTTTGTATTACTTTTATTTCATCAATGGAATCCTCCAGCTGTTAATATTTCTTTATAAGGAGCGGAGGAAGTTCACTCCATTTATCCGCTTTCAACAATAGATTCGATAAATTCTTCTGGACGTCTACAGTCACTAACCCAAACGAGATCTCTGAGCACATCTCTTTTCGTCGAAGAAACCCTTGAACTTCTTGGCCTAGACTGCACTACACCCCTCTGTTCTTGTTCTAGTGCTTTAGATTCATATTTCCAGAGATCAATTTCAGCAGAAAGTATCGCAATTTCTGAAGCCGTCCTTCCACTATGATGCGCTACTATATCAATATTATCAATGCAAAAGTTGTGAATCTTCATGTATAAGCATATAATTCGAGAGTTTCTTTGTAGAGAAAACTCCAACCCAGACTTGAGAACTCTCCATCGAGCTGTCAAATTTCCAAACGCTTGTTCTACGTACACCATGTGTGAAGATAAGAAGTAGTTGAAATTCTCCTCCTTTTCACCGCTTTGTGATTTGGGATATGGTGTTATAAGCCATTCGCTGCAAAGGTACGCTTCGTCACCGCATATCCAGAATTCCATTGGTATCCCGCCATTCTGTATGTGTACTGCAAGTCCAGACACAGAGTGAGCTAGAGCGTCGTGGGTTGAACCCACGCAGCGAGCAGAATATGATCTGAAACGGTAATCTGCATCCACTAATGCCTGCACTGGCAATGCGTAGTATCCTTTCCTACAGTAGTAGGCTGCTGGACGTTCTTCTACGTGTGGCTTAGCTATTTTCACGGAGATGCCATCCAATACACCGACACAGCCCGTCAACGGGTTCACTTTTCTTCGTGAAGCTTTGAAGTTATACGAAAGTGTTTCCAGCTCTTTTACATCTCTAGGCAGCCCTTCAAGTGGAAGAACTTCCATCAGATGCGCACACATCACGTAGAATAACTTGTAAACTGCACTTTTTCCAATCCGGTAGCACAGTTTTAAATCCAAGAAGCTTCCTCCTGCTAACATACGAAGTGTAATAGCCTAACATATATCCAAGGGTACTTCACAGTATGCCAGAATTTTTTTCCGTTTCTCCATCATTCTGATACTCTTCCACCATACTCAAAAGGTTTTGAAAAATAGTACGAGAGACGCAAAATGTTGTGCAGAACTCTTTCTCATTCAGCATTCTCGTTACATATTGGAAAGAAAGCATCTGGAAGCGCGGTAATTTGCCAGTCGTTCTTTGACTCCTTCGTGAATTTGCTGCACTCCTTGCTCGTCGGTGTTGAAGCCCGTACCACAAGAAACAAAGGAAGAGAATATCGTCTTCGCCATCATCTTCGAATTCATTTTCTGGCAATATCAAACTTGTCTGTGAAAGTTCCATGATGTGCCTGTGTGCCGGACGAATGCCTGGTTTACTACCAACAACGGAACATTCACCACAGTACATGCACTTCATCAGCCGCAGTGTTTGTCTCATCATTTTCTACCGCACATGGATACAGTTGCCGTATTGTTTGTTTTCAATATCCTGCAACTACATCCACACATGCCGTTTCGTTGCACAGGATACTGACGTCACCGCGTAGATAACTTCCAGTGACCACCCTCCTACTCTACGCCAAGTGTCTTCCGTGTTACGTTCTCATACGTTCACGATCAATATTTTGGTTACGACGTTTAATATTAAAGAGACCGCATAACTGGCCAAATTATGAGCGTTCAATGTGAAGAGAACAGTGTTCCTTCGCTGTTTATTGACGGAGTGGAGCGACGGCGGAGGTTAAAGTACTAGAGGAGTACTGTAAGTGGCTGTAAGCATATAGTTATTTGTCAAGTGTAAAGTTATTTGGTAGAGCTGCGAAGTGGCCACGGTGCGGAAAAGAAAAGTTATTTGTCAGTCGCCGCGCGCCGTGGGCGCTGAGAGGCGGAGTAAAGGAAGTTTGAGAGTGAATTGGGCCGGTTTGAGCGCCTTCATTAATAGATCAGCAGGTTTGTCAATAGAGGAGATATGCTGTGGTGCAATGAGCCCTTTTTGTACCTGCTCTTTGAGCCAGTGGTACTTGATGTCAATGTGACGTGCCTTGGGTGTCGGGTAAGAGGATTTGGCGGTGACATTGGCGGCGGCGTTGTCGATGTACAGGGGTATTGGGCACGGGAAAGGTGGCGGGTCTCATAAAAGAAGTTGGAAACGGCTAGTAGTTGCTGGGTGGTGTGGAACGTTGCAACATATTCGGCGGCGTGAGTAGATGGGGACACTGTGCGCTGGGCGTTTGGACTGCCACCCGATAGGAGACCCATTATAGATAATCAGGCTGCCTGTAGTGTCATACCGCCTGGCGGTCCTCTCAACCAGAGCCGTGTCGCTTCCCTATTGGGTGCCCACTTAAGGGATGTGCCAATCACAAGGCACCAGCCAACTGGGCGTGTTTTCTGTAATTGGGACAAGCACAAGGCTGTAAACACCCTATTCGGGCCTATCGGCCCCGGCCAAGACCCCACAAGGGACAAATTTCTAACTTAAGCTAACCAGCTGTACATTACAATGTAAGCCTAACTGGCAATAACCTCGCGGGTAGGCGAGTGGCGTTAACTGGGCTCTGGTTGGTCAATAACTGGATATTTATTCCTAACCACTAACCCTAGCTTACAGTAGACTTAGTAAAAATATGCCACTGGAATAGCCAGTAGGCACGGTTTCTAGAGTAACGTAAACTTGAATGGAATTACGACCCACTGGAACAGTGTTCGCATACCTATTGTTCAACCCCTCTCCGGGAAAGCCTTAGGGTTAGCCAACAGCTCGACGGATTACGTCACTCGCTCTATCCATACGCCTCTCGCGTTAGCACCCCTTTGTCGCACAACCCCCTCCGGGTAACGACACCTTCTCTCTTACGAGACTACCGGCTGGGTACCTATAAGGTTCATCTGCTCTACCACTTCCTCTACCGAGGCTCGGGACACCTGTCGGGTGGTTTGCCGCTCCAGCGGATTTCTACCTGCTACATGTAGTAGAACGACGTGTGTCCGGGCACGCAGCGTGATCCGAGTCTGAGAATGCCATGAGAGAGGACTTGAGCTTGTAGTATACGTGGCAATTCCGAAATTGCAAATAATTACAATTTCCGCGGAATTCGAATTTCGGCGGACCCCAGCGATAATAGCAATGCACGAACATTGCTGGCGTGTGCGCGCGCGCCACCGGCACACGTGTGCAACGAACGTACTGGCAACGGCCAACGGACCAACGGGTCCCTACGTGCGACCCACAAGGTCCTTTCCCATTCGGGGACGTTACGAGCAGTGTTTACTCTGTAAAGCGATGCCATCGTGGCTATATAGGTATTGGCATCGTGCCGGGAGGGAAAGGGGACAATTATCGAACGAGCAACGGCTCTAGTCTACGACTGACTTCTACGTTACGTTTTACGTTTCGCCTAACGAGGCTTTGTTTCCGTCGAGCTGCGCACTCCCTACCCATCGCCGCACGTGAGGCTGATCGCGTGTAGTGCCTACGGGCTTGGTTGAGAGCGCCTCCGGTGACGTGCCACCTCGTTCGTTAACGTAATCCTCGCGTGGATTGTTGCGTCGTGACGCTCGTGTCTACTCGCTAACCACTCTACCTTCCGAAGGTGAAAAGTAGAGTCTACCTTTCTACCACATACAGTCAAACACCAGCGGGTGGCACTGTTCGTTCGTTTCGTTAAGGACAGCGTGTCCGTAGCTCGTACCAGCTACTTCTAGAACTAACGTCGTTCCACAGAGCTGGCGGTGATATGTTATTCCCGTGTTCAGTGAGCCGCAGAGATATCGCAGGACACGCAATGCAGCCAACCAGTGGTAAGTGGTGGGGTTGTGTGAATAGCGGCCCAGAAAGCCAACTATGAATGAGATGTCCGGGCGCGTACAGTCGTCGAGATATCACAGGGCGCTAATAAGGCCTTTATAGTCGTACTTGAATGTGTTGAGTGGTTTAGAGTCCTTGTTGGTTGAATAGAGAAGCTCTGAGGCAATCGGAGAGGGTGACGGCTTGGCGTGAGTGTGGCGATACTTGTCGAGGAGGGATTGGATATATCCCGGTTGAGATATAGTTATGCCGTGTTTTGATTGCGTTACTTTCCATCCAAGCAAGGTGGAGACAGGACCGAGGTCCTTGAGGGCATATTTCTGAAGGAGGGTGTCTTTGGTGGAAGAAATGAGCGTTCTGGAATTGGATATAACGAGGAAATCATCCACAGTAATGATAAGAAGGATAAAGCGGGAGGTATCATTTTGGTTGTGACGGATGAAAGAGCATGGATAGGAGTGTAGACGGGTGAAGCTGTGGGATTGGAGAAAAGAGGCTAAACCCTCTGTGAATATCTTGCACGCTTGTTTGCTTCCATACATGTTCCCAGTTAGTTGGGCAACATGATTTGGATATCGGAGGGAGCCATCAAAGCGGGTGGGTTGGTGGACGAATATCATTCTGTCCTCGTTGAATTTCTCATGAAGAAATGCAGCTTCAAGATCCGAGTGTATGGCATGATATGAGTATGCATCAGCAAGAGCGAGTGCTGATCGAATTGTGTCGCGGTGAGTGACTGGACTGGAGAGATCATACGGTTCATAATGTATTCCGGGGATCTGTTTGTCCCCTCGTACTGTGCATCTAACTTTGCGACTGGTCGGGGTGCCATCATTGTCACGCTTCAGTTTGAATACTGTGGTGCGTGGAATTATTTTCGTGTCAGGAGGGATAGTAGAGCGGGGGACATAGGAGAGAATGCCTCGGGATTCTAAGTTGTCAATTTCGGTATTCCAGGCAGCTTCCCAGTCAGCGGCATCTGGTGCCTGGCGTGCCTGGGAGAGGGTCTTGGGTTCTGATACGGTTTGATCGGCAAAGGCGGTGACATGATTGGAGAACGAATCAGGTTCGGGGAAGTATGTTCTAATGGGGTCTACAGTGGGGTGGTATTCGGCAAAGTCGGAGATGCGGCATCTGTATACAGTATTCTTGTCAGGGTTGAATACGAAATAGTGTCGGCAATCTTGGCGGGCCAGGTAATGTATTAGAATGGCTCGTGGTCCAAGTTTGGAGTGCGGGGAGCGATTGTGTACATAGCCCTGTGTGCCGAACGGGAGGAGAGTGGTGACGTCAGGTGAGGTGCGAGTCCAGAGAGTGGCAGGGAGCGAGCCATGTGCACTGTGCGGAGAGTGATTGTATGAATCTTTTGTATTGATGAGAGCGTAGTCGAAAAGGGTGTGTGGAAGGCCAGAGGTGAGAAGACTCGAACGTGTGGAATCCAATATGGTTTGATTGACACGCTCTGCTAACGCGTTTTCTTGCGGAGTGTGAGGTATCGTAGGATGAGTGGTGATGTTGAGCTGCGCATAGAATTGTTTCAGATCCGATGAGTAATACTCACGAGCATTCTCAGAAGTGATGTCGTGTATGACATGGGGCGTGTGAGTGTGTGTGTGAAGGATGTGTGTTTTGATGAAGGCAGCGGCACCTGATTTGGTAGGGCTGCAGTGCACTGTGAGATAACGACTGCCTTCGTCGAAGAACGTTGAAAAATACCGGTTACCATCCTAGGAGGTGCATGGAAATGGGCCACAGATGTCAGTATGCAGGTGGCTGCCAATTGGTGCAGAGCGGGAGCGTCGCCGGAAGGGTGCAGCGCTTGTTTTACCCACTGCACAGCCTGAGCAGGACATCCTGGGCGGAGGCTGGAGAAGTGATTTAGGCATGTTGGGAACAAGGTTTTGTTTGGCCATATGATGGATTTTTTATGGATGGGCATGACTGAGCTTGAGTTGCCAGTGATGATAGTCCCTGAGAACTGACGAGAAGGGAACTGTGATTTTTTTGTTTGACGCGGGTCAACTGGATCCGTTTAGTTCCTTTGTTTGTTCGGTCTGGTTTGGGTATTTTGCGGAGGCGGGAGGGCTTCTTGAGCGTAGATTTGATGCGGGGGTTCCAGAGAGCGGCTTCTTTTTTGTTCCATTGAGTTGGCGTTTTCGCAACGAAAGGCTGGAGGGTATGGTGCGAGCTGTGTTGGCCATGTTTCGTGAAGGGGACGTGCGCGGTGCATGATTGCTGGACAAAATATAGAGACCTTTATGTTTTGTTGCAGTGGCTATCATACGTGGGGAAGGAGGTGGGAATGATTGTTCAGTGATGTATGCCTTGTCATGTTGAAACAAAACATCATGTGTGCGGGTAACCTGTGACACGGAGAAAAGGTTCGATTGAAGTTCTGGTCCAACAATTGCTGGATGAGCAGGGAGGGTGGATTCGTGGTTAACAGGGATGGAGACATTATCTCGGTGCGTGGTTCGCGATTTGCGTTCATCAGCGTTACGTGTGTGAGATCTGTACTTGGTCATTCCTGAAACGGGTTTAACAAATTGTGTCGGGTCAGCACCTGAATCGAGGATGTATGAGGTGCAGGGAGTGGCTTGGAAACGTACAGTGTCAATTGGATGATCATCTGTGGCGGTGTCGGAGTCATGGGATCCGTCTTCATGGTATTCATGACATGCCGATCTTGGAATGGATAGGTGTGCTTTCTGTTTCGGCGTGTGCACGGTGTGGCCTTTGTGGCGCGCGATGGCAGCGAGGTGTGACTTCCGAACACTACATTCCGATGTGGAATGGTATAACGATCCGTGTATGGTGCACCACGGACCTGTGTGTCCTGAAGGTGGTTTTATGTGGTTTTTCGGATTGATACGGCGCTGGAATGTCAAGGAACGAGAGCGGGGATTGTACTGCTGTCGGGTGCGGAGTACACGAGATGTAGCAGGTGGTGACTGTAGCGGAGGTGATGTCCGCTTGGTTATGTCATCGTGTTTGGCCATTATTCATATTATTGTGGGCATTGGAAGCAGAGCTTTTGGGCGAAGAGCATTATGTGCTGCGATGGTTTGAAGGAAAACAGTCCAGTCGGAATGACTTTCGAGTCCTTCAAGAATGAATCTGACAGTGGTTTGCTCATTGGATATGTCCGGGTAGTTCGCACGGATCATAATAGCTCTGATCTCATTGTGCTTTGCAACATACTCCGAGACAGTGATTAAGCTGTGCCACTTGATCTGTTGAGCTTTAGATCGGAGGTTTTCATCCGTATGTTCAGGATTTCTTGTTGTGAGATGCGTCTGGATGCGGGCAAAGAGTGTGTGAATGGGGCCAGAAAGTTCAGCGGCGGTGAATAGTGCCATAATCTCAGGGGAGAGTGTAGGAAGTACGAGGAGATGCGCTTGAGAGTGATTTTTGATGTGAAGGTTGGCTTCTGCTTCAGTGGTAGAGGTTGGAGTGGGTTGTAAAAGATATTGCAAGACATTGCACGATCGAGCAAAGTGCTCGACGCTTATTCGCCATGGAATGAAATTGGAAAATGTGAGTGTGGGGATTTCCAGCTGATGTGGAATAGGCGTGGGTGTGGTAGTCATGGATGCAAGATAGTAGGCGGTAGTCGTCGTCGCCAATGGAATGTGAGGTGGGCGGAAGTTGTCGTCGCCGGTTGGTGTGTCGCTGGGGACTTGTGCAGGTGTTGTTGCAGAATGAGCAGATTGGCCGTCAGAGAGATCTTGTGCTGGAGAGGGAATGTCGGTGGGTGGGGATGCGCTTGGTGCGTCTGGGTCCATAACCTGTAAAACCAATGAACCACATGTCCGGTGTGACTTAGTGGTTATACGAGGATAAAGGTATTTATCCCACACTCACGGTATTTTGACCTGCCTACTTTTGGCCCGGACAGGAGGAAGTTGTATGTAGTCGTCGGGAGTTGAACCCGGAATGGTGTGAAGTGTGCCAGTGGAGTGCCTTGGCCCATAACCTGTGAAGAGAACAGTGTTCCTTCGCTGTTTATTGACGGAGTGGAGCGACGGCGGAGGTTAAAGTACTAGAGGAGTGCTGTAAGTGGCTGTAAGCATATAGTTATTTGTCATTCAAGCTCGTTCACGTTCATGCACGTTTTCGTGCAAAACCTATGGAAAGGCCCTCAGCCTTCAGCAGTACATCACAGATAACTTCCTACTTGCGAAAGTGACAATCTGTCGCGAAATATTTCATCATTAGTCATAACGACACCATACTCGCGTTGTAGGTTGTGACTCCAACGGTTTTGTTGGGCATACGCCACTGTGTTTTTTCGCTTACGATAGGTTTCATCCGAGTTACAATTTATTCGCATACTTGTTGGAATTATGGAACGCGAATATCATTTTGGCTTGGGTGGCTTCCTTCAATGTACCGATGGCTGTCCGAACCAGTGTTTTTGGATTCCTTGTATCCGTGATAAGTTATTCTCCGTGACACATTGGAATCCCCACTTCACACTTACCGTGATAAGCACAACAAAATTATCAAAGAAAAAATATGAGTTGCATCCCTGTCACATGTTCAACACAACTTGATACCTCATTACGTGCACGTCTAGACACTAAATTAATCCGGCACCAGGAAACATACTCTTGCGTCTACACTTTCCGGACGACATTACCACCGTTTACCAAGCAACACTGTAAATTGCCCTCTCAGCACTCTTTCACCTATCGCTGTCCATCACTTCATTGCCATTTCCTTTGCCCAGAGTCTCAACCTCAGTTGGATATGGCCTAACGAATAGGATGCTGGACCTACCTCTTCGGAATACCAGAAGCTCCACCTCACTTTCTCAACATCTCCAGAGCACCTGGGAATTACGTTGTTGGCTTTACCAATTATTTGAGATGGAGACCCAGTATCGTGTCCATAATCCAGCGTTCTATCGATCTCAGATTCCCTATTTCAAGGCAGGTCGAGGATTTCATCGCTGGAATACTCTCCATCATTCTCATATCTCTCTTTGCAGAGATAGTGCTCACAGTTCTTCTCCGCAGGGAAAATAAATCCGTGTCAGGGAGTGGCCTCCGTACGGCCTATCTGCTGGATGAGTATTCTCACTTTCGAAATTTATGGAGAAAGATAACAAGCAACAGGCAAAGCACTCAGAACTTGTTCACTGTAACCTTTAGGGAGCGAAGCGGTCTCCTTTCGTTATATGCTCTATTGTTTGCGACTCTCATCTTCGTTGCAGACTTTATGGTCATTTTCGCTACGCGCCCAAAAACTTTTGCCTCAACGGCTGATCAGTTCAGTCTACTAGGCCTACACCCGATTGGAATTACTCAGTATATAGCTAGAAATATCCCCTTTCTCACGCGGGAGAAGCCCTGTATTCTTCCAATTCCGAGGTTTGACCGGCATACAAAACACTTCCGCTTAGTAGGTTGTGTCGAGTATAAAAGTGGACGTCGAATACTCCTCTTGAAGAAAATGCGGATACCATCACAATGAGGTCGTGGTACCACGAGGGCAGCAGTGATCATAATGTCTCATTTGCGCACACATGGTGTTAAGATCAGAGCAGGTTTTTTACCTGGAAGGAGAACCATTGATGAAGAGGATTCTATTTCAGAAGTCCAATACGTGGGAGGAAGATACACGATACTTGCATAACATGACGATATTTTCAGCTATGCAATTTTCCTGCAATAGAAATGTATTTCTTCATGCTTGCGTGAAAGTTCTAGAAGAGCTGCAGTATGGGGGAGAAGAAAAAGAGGAGAGAGAAATCACACTATGGGAACGAGGTGGCAATCCAGTTAACATATCTGTGATTGGCCTGAAGAGCAAATATACAGTTCCTCTACACAAACAGGGTAACTCAATCAGCCGTGCTCTACAGGTATTAGCAGCAAGTACAGCAGTATTGGAAGTGCAAGGCAGAGGATGGTACGAAGAAGAATTAACTGGGAGGAGAGAAACACGAATAGAAGGACTAATGACAGAAGAAGGAAGAAATACAGGGATTATATTACTGCTAGTGCTAGTGGTAAGTTTTGGATTGCTGCTTTTGGGTTTGAGAATTTTGCTGGACCCGATATCGCTTGCTGAAATGGCGATGATTTATCATCCTGCGGCGCGAAAAGCGAGGTTGAAAAGGAGCTTGGGCGCGAAGAAAGGAGTGGGAGCAAGGGAAATACTGAAACGCCTGGAGGAAGACAAGAGTTTCGTCAAGGAGAAAATGCAGAAACGCTCAAGATTATCCTGAGCAGTTGTGTCATGGTTTAAAGATGATTCGGAGATGTTTAGTTTACTAGACTTTAAATAATGTCGTGCCTGCGGAGACACTAGACGCCTGATGTGTCGTGCCAGTCAAAATTCATAGACAGACCTCGTGGCAATCGATTGCAATCCAAGTCCTGCGAAAGAAAAACACGCACAGGCCTTCCCATGCGGGGATTGAACCCGCGATCTTCCCGGTGAAAGCGGGACATCCTAACCACTAGACCAATGGGAAGCTCCTGTTGATGTCGCTTGAATTTTAATGGTTTTTTAATATATTCTGACAAGCACGACGCTCGCTGAAAACTCAACCAGATAATAACTTACCCTATCCCGCTGCAGGCCAGGCGTCGCCGGTGTGGCCAAGTGGTTAAGGCGTTGGTCTTGTACGATGAGGCGCATGAGAACCAAAGACCGCGGGTTCGACTCCCGCCACCGGCTCGCTGAAGCCATCGCGCACGTGGAACACCCCACGGCAGGAGTGGATTACTTTTGCTTCTGCCTGCCTGGAATGAAATTTTTCGTCACCGGAGAAGCTGCCGTCCTGACGTATACATTGGCTTGAAGGGTTATGTATGGAGGGACAGGCGCGCGATGATTGGGTACGCCAGTACCACCGTGTTTCATGGCATGAAAAGTATGGATTACCAGTACGTTGAAGGGCGGCGTATTGTACTCCTGGTTGATAGAATTGGCGCCACCTGCACGTGTAGTAATAAATGCGATTGGCGCAATAAACTTTCCTTGCCAGCACGCGTGCCATTCACCAACAAACCCTAAATCAAAAGTTACATCTGTCGAATAGGATTGAGTGTGGACTGTAGATCACTTGTCCCTATCCCGCCCAGAGGAGCATCGAAAATTTCCGTCTCTTCCCGGCTCACCATTTCCGGCCAAACTTGTGACTGTCTCCCCCGCATGCCTGTGCTTGACAGACTTTTTCTTGCATTGGCACCCTTTGATTTCATAATAGACACCTTACCGCTCACCAAGCATCAGCACTTGATACACGTCTACCATTCTCCGTTGTCTTGCAGTGATGTTCGCTCCTGCCTGCCATTACTATCTCTCGTGTGCAAGACCTCGCCCCCATGTTGAACCTCCCTTCCTCAGCCAATTACCTTCCTCCATCCCCAATCCGCTCTCTTCACTCTGCACGGTGAGCCCGCAATAACCATCAATCCCATACCGCTGAGCCCGTCATATATGTGTCTTACCACTGCCGACTGCTCTACCGGGTTTCTCACCATATCTCGTGTTACGTCTCTCTACCCGACAGCATTGGTTGATTTGTATCAAGTATCATCCTTTACGATGTCACCTTTGTCGAACAAAGCTTTTCACTACACGTTTATGTCTCCCTGGCTCACCGTACAACTTGTCTCCTATCAGTCCACAAAGTCTCTCATGGCTACTGACTACCAATCAACGCTTTCGTATACTCACCATGAAGAGTAGTCCATGCAATCCCAACCCAACATTGCTCACCAATGCTGATTGTAGCTCACCAAAACGGAGACCATCTCACCTACGCTGGCAGATGCACCACAAAAGAAGCTCATAATCAATTCTACGCTCGCTAATCTCCCTCCATGTCAATACCGTTCATCTGTCTGACGAATGTCATTTTCTACTCTGACTGTGGTGTCTCACCAATGCTGCAATGATTGCATCATTCATAGCTGGATCTCACCTATGCTGGCATGGCCTCAACCGTGAATTTGTAATGCGGAATGTTGTCAACAAGGCCAATACTGGAAGAATATCATCATTGTCAATGTCACGCTCAGAAAACAAGGCTCACCATTTCCAGAAGCATCTCACCACATCTGACCTTCGAGCAAGGCTTACCATTGACGGTAGTACTCACCAATTCTGATCTGGCTTCTCTGAGTTGAAAAATGGCGGCATCATCTCACCAACGCTGGTGACATCTCTTTGATGCTCACCAATGCTGGCATCACCCCACTATCCAGAGTACAATTTTTCCAGTGCCGTAACCATCTCTAACACTGCCAACGGGCAGTACCATACTATTCTTTCAGCACCTTTTGGGGATGTTGTCAGGATCCTTGCTTACCAATCACATTTCCTTTCACTAAAAACCTGACATACTCGGTACTTCAACCTGGTACAAACTTTTCAATCCATCACTGCCGTTGATCATTTTGTCCCATTATGGCTCAATTCATTAAACTTATTTCATGTGCGACGTCACGATCGATGTACCAGCAACTTAACCGAAGCGAGCTGACCCGTGCTACTTCACGTTTTGCAAAACGCTGATGCGACCGGCCGCTTTAAGTAGAGCCTGGTTCACAGTCGCTACCTACACAACCACGTGAAATTTGAAACAGGCTTTCAGTATGGAAACCCATCTCGCCACGCCGGGAAATGCGTCTAGTCGTTGCGGCACCACTCGCTTCAGGTGACTGTATGGTGAGCATCGCTCAGGACTGTAACAAATTCTTTTCTACGAGTTTGTTTTCAAATGGCGCGATACGCGGCGTGTGGACAACACGCAACAGACCATTTTGGACGGTTCGAGGCGGCACGTGGCACGTTGCGTATCTGAGGATAGATGCTAACGTTTCAAGCCGAGTAACTCCCGTTACGTTCCAACCCGTGCATGTTTGTTGTTGAATTGAGGTGTATGAAAGGTGCGTGATATGAAATATAATCGCTGCTTGGAGCGGGGAGCTTTAGATACTTGGTGTAGATAATAGTTTTGAAGCACCACCCACGATGGGTACATAATTGCTTATCTCGTTCGCGCAGAGCTGATGTTAGCATATACCAGATGGCGCTGAGTCAGCAGAGGAATACGCAAGGGCTGACGGCTAGACGCCTGCACCAACGACTAGACCAGTTGCACAATAACAAATAGACGTGCGGCTATATGAGTTCAAGTTGAAAAATTACACCGACTGGCCATGACACTTGCGTCCTCTCACTGTGCAGATATTCTAAGTAGAAACGGGCAGGGCAGCAGTTGGGCGTGTTTGCATTGCGCGATTGCAACGGCAAAGGGTTGTTTGTGACAATGGCTAGAACGAGTAGCGCTACAGAAATAGACGATTGTTGCGGGTGGCACGTGAATACATTCTCGCGGAGGTTTGATACGGTTTTGTGATGACGTTGCACCATAGATGCAACTGAACAAATAAGTCGAGAGGCAAATAATACCAAACGACGCAATAATTACTGTAGACATGCGGCGCGCAGCACTGACTCTCATGGCGGATATCAGACACGTCGGGTTGAAGAATCGCTGTCAACCACAAGTACATTTGTGGAGCTGCTGCAAGAAACGGTGGGTAAAAAATAGAGAGGGTCCGGCGTGAGTCGAACACGCGACCTATCGATCTGCAGTCGATTGCTCTGGAATGCTGAATTTTCGGATGCACCCACCCGCAACCAGATAATACCACTGAGCTACGAACCCACGTTCCGTCGTTCCAGAGAGAACAGATGTTATTCATATTTTTTGATATATTCATGTGTGTGCACCCTTGTATACACTTCTGACACTCGCAATTGCCGCAAAATACCACACGTTGCAACGATGAGACGTTCGCAGACGATGTGCTGCATGCCATGACACACGCACCTCCAATGCTGATTCTGCTGATGATATCTTGCCCACTGGGATTGTTGTAATGAAAGCAGTTGAAATCATTGTGCTCCTCAAAGAAGCACACCGGAAATGTCGCGTGTTTCGGGAATGTTAGCTTTCAGCGGCGCATTCAATCATGGCGTTCCTTTGAGTAGTCCCTCTTTTTCGTGTTTACATATCTATCGACTAGGTGAAAGCTAATGCGCGATGGCTTGATAGTAAGCCACGGTCAAGTCGCACGCTTGTAGTCTATTGCCATGGGTAGCAGTGTAATTGATATTGCAAAGAGCTCGATTCAGTACCAATGCTAGAGATTGCAACCATTCTTTGGTAATGTCTGCAAAGATATTTTGGCCATACTAACAATACCATAATATGAATTGTCTAGTGAGAATCATCGCTCACGAGCTTGTGATCTTGTATGATTGAACAACATCCAACTAGAGATTAGGTGTTGGCGTAAGCGCGGGAAGGCGGTCTGAAGAGTGGAAAAACAAGTAGCGAGGCACGCTTGCGGCAAGAATAATTGTTCGCGTGATGATGGACACAACCGTGAGTTGCTTGCTTGTTGCGCGTCAGATTGTATGCAATGTGAGTCGTGATAATTGTAAGTGTTGCAAGCGAATGTTGGGCATGTATGTGGTGATGGAAGAACGAAGGAATGTCTATGAGCGGAGATTTGATAAAGTTTAAACAATTATTCGGATGACGTGTACTAGATGCTGAGTCCGCCCGCGTCGCATCTGCAAGATTCGCTTTCTTTCAAAGCAAAGTAAACTACGCCATCCGCCGTGGAACGTTCGTAATCGACACTCACATCCAATTCCGCACACTTGTACAGCATGTTGCACAGCAACGGCACGCGGCAACAGCTCTATGAAGCACGCCCGGCACGACCACTTTAGTCGCTGGATGCAATAGTCTAGCTAATCTTCCAACGGGTGGACCTTCACATAAGACGTTGGCAAACCCTTTCTGCTATATACCACGTGCCAGACAATTATCTTGCCTCGTCAGCACATCCAGCGCCAATGCCGGGGTGACGCTGGTCTCCGTCACACCTCTCATGAGATATGGCATTGACTGTCGGTCGGTCGGTTGGTTGCGTACGAGTGGGTGCGCGGGAGAGCAAGCTCTCCCATGCTGGCTGGCGGCATGCAGTTCAAGTATCAAACAAACACAGTCTGTATTGATCAACAGACGCAAAGCGCGGCGCGTACACCGACTGCTTCATCTCGAGCGCGCCAGTTTTGCTGAGCCACCGCCGTGCGAAGCACGTTTGAAAGTGAGGCGCAAGCAACTATGTAATGCTTCGTTAGTTTGTAAGTACGGCACGTAGAAGACAGTTAGCGACCAATTGAAGCTGATCGACGATTAGGCGCCCGAAAGGTGGCGGTTTACGAACGCCTGTGGCGGCTGGCGATTGGATTTTGCCACGCACGTTTTCGAGCTGTGACAATGATTTTCGCGTTGGCATATTCAACGAACTGTGGTGCAGTTGCGTGATGGCTCAAAACGGTGCATCAAGTTGAGTAAAGGTATGCCTCGAGAGGAGCAGATGTGTATCTTGTTGCGCGAGGCTAACGTCTGATTTCTTGTCATGGCTGTCGTGCAAATAAGTCTTGTTCAAACCACTGACGCATTTGATACGCGACGACAGGAGTACTCCAACGGGTGTGTATGTTCGGGAGATCACCGACGATTTGGTTGGCGAGCGGCATGCAGACAGACCGCGAGCCTAAGCTCTGAGCTGATGGTCGCAGCGTCCTCGTATGATGCGAGTGTGACATATCAAAAGCCATGCCTCAGATGGATGTAACATGTTCGGCGACGCTCTCAAGTTTCTGAACGCAGAAGGCAAGTTTTTGAGATGTGCTGAGAGTGGTCAGAGATCGGACGGGCAACGGCGGTTCAGTTCATACCAAGGTGTATATATATATCACGCGCACTCTATAACTACGCTCGTTTGCTCCCGCGGTGGCACATCAACGATGTGACAAAAAATAGAACAAATATATAGCGAATGAGTAGGCCAAAGGTCATCCGCCTGTAATGGGTTCCCATTGGTCTAGTGGTTAGGATGTCCCGCTTTCACCGGGAAGATCGCGGGTTCAATCCCCGCATGGGAAGGACAACGGGTGTTTCTTTTTTCCAGCTATAGGCTGAAAATTCTCGTTCACCTGCGCACGGGTAACTTTGTTACTTCGGAATAGGAGGGTTGTTGTGACACGAAAACATTTTTACCACCGCACCTGCTGTTTCCGCAACAGTCTGTTCTCTTCACGCTGTACTACATTTGCTGGTGAACCAAGACGAATTTGTGGAATAAGATTATGGTGCCAACTGCCATGAAATCTCGACTCTCAAATGTGGCACTCTCGCTCGGCTTGCGACAGATCGGTTTCCTGATTCTTTCGTTTGTACTCGCACACACACACAACTGAGCGACATATTATGCCTCATTCTACCTTAATATTTCTCTCTCGTTCGCTTCAAAGCGTTGTGAACGCAACAAACTTCTAACGTACTAACAATGAACAAATTGGGCATTATTATCCTGTTGTTACTTCTCCATAGTTCTGTCGTCATTACTGCGCGAAAGGGCAAGGGCAAGAACCGTTCTCATAAGGACAACCAATCTCTCTGGGATGATGATAACTCTCACGATGCAGACGTCCACCATTTTGATCTTATCGAAGATTTCTTTGTTGAAGTCCCTGAAGACACGCCAGTTCTACGAGAAACCCAAACTGGTCTCTTTGTCGAAGACAAAATCGTTGGCACATCTACTCGGACACTTGGTCGTATCGATCGTCTTCCCGTTCCCAGCATCAATCATGTCACACTGGCTGAAGCGAAGGCAATTGTCAGGAAAAAGAAGAGCAAAGGCCGCCAAGGATGTGACAATAAAACAGTCTACGATACTATAACTTGCTGTCTGGAGGCACATATGAAGCATGGTTACTATGTCTACAGAGAATGTATGCTGGACGCCAATCATGTTTATATCGATAGTTATACCGAGCCCGATAGCGCACAACAACAGCGTCTGGAGGAGGAGCTCATGGCACTGGAAATGAAGGCGGAAAAGAGGATAGCCCAATTAGACACGTCTCCGGCCAGGTTCTCAACTGCTATTCGACGTAAACATAACAAGAAAGATAATAGCGAGAGAGAGAAGAGCTTCCGTGGTTTTCTACAGAGAAACAAGCTTATCGAGGAAATCTACAATGGCGGCGTCACGCCGACAGATGCGAATCAGATCGCCTTGGATGGCAAGTGGCCGAAAGAGAAGGAGCTTTCCAAATTCTGGCAATTCAGGGATTTCATGCTTCGAATGCGAGAGCAAAATTCTGCAGGAGTGTTCTTTGACGAAGACAGTCATCTATGGATGAGCTGCACGCTATTCCAGGTGGATAAGGAGGCTTATCCGTACTCATACTGCGCACGACTGGACACTTTGGAATGGGATAAGCGTCGCGTTGACACGATTCCAGTGTGGGGATGGGAAGTTGGCTTCCATGAGGCTGTTACTGGAGTTTCTCTCGTGCGGATGCAGTCGAAAGGCTCGGTACGCGTGACACGTGCACGGCATTCAGTGAATATGCCAACTGAATCGCGCAACACCTACATCTATGTCGACTTGTTTGGCGGATTTTCCGAATGCCAATACTATGAAGGCACGCCCTGCAACATGATCTGCTGTGACAGCTACTTTGCGCGAAGCAACTATTGTCAGATTCAGCATCTCACATGTGTGGGGTCGTATACCGTATGGTGATGACACGATCAAGTCGCACACGAACAACTCGCAAACCACATCACATCGGTTGAATCATTTGCGCTGCGGCAACGGTATCGGTAGCGAAAGAAACCGTCTCTAGAGTCACGCAATTTGGGCTGTAAACGTTGCTATCACAGTAAATTTATGAAGTCCCCAAAATTAGCGGCTCATCTTCGCCATGCACACGCACATGTTTACCGTTCGTCGTCGCCACCAGCCAACTCGCCGATACCACTGGCAGTGGACATACCATTCTCAGTATTTTGCCAGCACGAATCACTCCACTGCATGTACACCAGCGCGCGCCTCCGATACGTCGATGATGGTTGGATCCGCCGGCCGCGCCATATCACTGTGATTCGCGTCATGGCGTTGTTGAGCTACCGGCGAATGAGTCGCGGCACCTCTTTCTCAATCTATCAGTCGCCAAACAGAACAACCATCTTTTATCTATTCTCGCAAGAAAGCCTTCCCTGTATTGCACGAAATGCAAGCTGTGGTTTAATTCTACTCTAACGACTGTAACTCTAACATGATTACCCACTACAATTCCATGCCAGCTGTGCCTTACGTATCGCGTTGAAGCGATGTAATCGTTCAAGGCAGTAGTGTACAAAGTACTTGTTACGTGTTTCCAAACATAGCGCAATAAGTCAGCAGCTCTAGTCTTCAGCATCTGATGTACACAAAAGCTGTGTCAACTTCATAAGAGACGGTGGTGACATCTTTTGCTTTCTGTCCGATTCGTTTGGATACCTGCCGTCGCGACCGGGAATTGGCGCCAGCGGTAGCGGCAAAGAAGCGGAGGCTGCGTTATTCCGAGCACGTTCTTGCGCTCTCAACACATTGCGATACTTGTCCTTCAAGTCGACAGCGGTGCGCTTGTGATGGAAGTCGTACGACGATAGAATCTTTTTCCATCGTCCAGGTCCAAAGATCCGAACGCCGTCCAACAACATGGCTTGTTCAGCAGCAGAAAAACGTGTGTAGAATTCGCGACGAGTTTTGCGTCGACTAGAGCGAGCGACCGTTGGCGAAGCGGGTGGACTTGCAGACTTTGCGCTTTGTTCCTTGGAAGAGCCGGAGCTACGCGACGACGAACCTCTAGCTTGTTGAGGCTCGTACGGTTGGAAAGCCTGAAATTGGTCGAGGGGGTCGAATTTGTGCCTCGGTTGATGATGCGACATATTAGTTGTTGGAAAGGTGGCGGTAGCGTTAGGGATAGTGGCGGTTCGCGGTAGGTGGTGGTTGGGACTGAGGGAGGAGAAGATGGGTGCTCGGATAACTGCTTGCCTTTTCTACTGCACATAAATAGGTTGGTCAATGTCGCAACACCATGGATGAGAAACTAGCAGTTCAAAAAGGATATGCTGTTGCGGTGAGGAATTTGCAATCGGGAAAGAACGTGAAGGCGCGTGTCCGGCGCTAGGCTCGGGAGTGGTTTCCAGGCCGAAGGAATGTACTTCCAATCAGTGAGGCATTGCAATGAAGATGTGTGTGCTGAGCATAGTTGTGAACGAAATGGCTGTGCTATGCTACGCTACAGTCGGTCACTCTTCCGGTACAAAACACTCATGACTTGAGTATATCGGATAAGCATGACCATGGAGCGTCGTGTGGACGGATCTTGAGATTGTAGATATGATTCATGCACAAGGACGGACGGAAAAATTGAAGTTTAGAACAAGGCGGTGTGGCACCAAGTGCTATGGAGCTCAATAGAAGCGACACAAGTTGACTTTGAGGATGTGGAGAGTAACAAAGGCACGTGTGGCACACGTGTGATTGTTTCCGAACACGAAAGTTGAACGTGGAACCACGGTCCGCCCGAGTCAGAATTGCAAGTTGAAGAGCACAGCATGTGCTACAACTATGATGCAATGCTGTGTAGGCAGACACTGACGGTGGAATGGAAAGCCAGTGATTCACATTTTTCGTGACACGGCCGTCAACTTGGCCGTGTGAGCACCCAATGTAACGGAACCTCTCACTTACAACGCCGAGGTGTTAACTATTGTCGACTTACCTCATCGACCCGTCGTGCCGCAAAATGATAACTGTATCCCACTTGCATCAGAGATGCCTGAAAGCACGTTGCTTTTCTGCCGACGCCAAGAGTTGATGTGAGGCTTAGCATGCGACGTATGTCATTCACCCGTTTGAACGGCCATAGTTGATCTGAATCGCAAGAGCAAGAGTATGCTGGGAAAAATCAAGTGCGCTTGTTGCTCGCGCAGACTACAACTTGCGTTCTGTAATGGCTGTTGCGCAGCAACGCAGTGCGTGAAAAAGACGCGGCGTCGCAACAAAGCACTCAACCGCGCTGCGCCGGCAAGCAATATAAAATTGTAGTGCTGACTAGAGCAGACGAATTCAACTTTGAAAGGGATGGGGTAGACGCCTGTGTATACGTTCGAAACGGATCTTTGCCATAGAGTAGGTCTGTAACCAAAGTCGAGTCACACTGAACGCATATGATAACGAGCGCATCTGCCGTCTCAATTTCCTGTTTGACGTATACTGCTTTGACTGTAATCAGGTGAAGAGTTGGGTTGCAAACTTTTAGACCGGCGCAAAGTACAATACAACAATGCGCGATCAAGCAAATGGTACGTGGACGTGCTCATCTCCGTCATATATATATGCGCACATCGAGTTGCGCGCGCAATCACTTATAAGAAACCAGAATTGTTATCGCGTTTCTTCACTCTTCATGTTGACCGCCGACCGGCCGCATAGCGATCAACACATGCAATAGCACGTCGTGTCATGGCATTGATCTGTGGATGCAATATCTATCCTGTTCAAGAGCTTCTGCGTACATCGTCCGCTCTGTGGTTGGATGCTCGCAATCCATATAACAAGTTGTGAAATCAGATGCATTATGACGTTACATGACGATGGCACAATTTCTACACACAATACACCAAGCGCTATAAATGTATACAGTGGTAATGGTCACGAAGGAAACGAGACTGCAGCTGAGCCGAACCCAACAGAGCAAAGACGAGACTAGCCCAGTCGAGGCGAGCAGCGGCAGTGACAACGGACATTCAGTCGGTGGGGTTATCGTGACGTAAAGGAGTCGAGTCTCAAGAGTTTTTTTCTCTCGCTCGCTGGAATTGCGCGCGCAAATGGACCACATGTTATTACAGCAGCTGAAAATAGTTTGAACTCCTTCCGTTCGTGAACAATGCGATCATGGCGGCTTGCATATTTGATGATAAGGGTTTGGATCTAAAGGCGGTGCAGACGAGCGAAATTATGTCACCCACCATTTGATGTGCTCGGCATGGAAGTGTTGCGTTACCAAAAATAGATTCGCCTTTCCACCGCAACGCAGCACAGCGGTCAGTCTGGCAGTAGAAGGACGGACTATGTCGTGTAAGCGTGTCAATATTGTTATTGTTGTCCAGCAGATCAGCAAGCTCGGTAAGATTGTTAAACACGACACGTTGTTCAGACGCAAAGCACTTACTCCTTTGTGTCAAAATTTGTTATTGCTGCGCATATATTAATATATTCTGGCATGTTAAGCACCCTTTTCGCTAACATACGTCAGCAGCCATGCCGAGCGCGGCGAATAGCATGGATACTTGGAAGCACTTGGTCGACTAGATAAACTTTTACGCTCTCTCAAGTCGCCGCTCCTTCCTTCCTTCCTTCCTTCCTTCTCATAGTTGACCAGAGCAAGAGTGGTGCATCGAAAGTCCAGTCTGTGGACCGTGGCCAGTTGAAAAAAAAACCATTGGTTGCCCCTCTCATACCGTGCTGTCTTTCAATCGTGTTTTGTATTTTCCCTATGACACATCCGTTGCCATTAGTCTTCGTCATTAGCAAGCTGCACTGCACTTTGGTGCGGCATGGTACGGCACGTTAAAACATACCATTGCACAGCATGGCACAACCACGGTGCCGATAATGAATAACAACGAAGGTAAGCGGAAAAAGTGTTGACGACTGCAAAAGTATCGGCGGAAAAGTTCTCAAGTTGCTTTTTTTTCTCGGAGAGCTGTGAAGAAAGAGCAGGTTAGCCTGACATTTGCCACGCAAGGGTTGTACGATTCTTTTCGACTTGCACGTCAAGGGGAGATGAGCGGCCGAGACGAAGTACTTTTCAACGGCGTCATGTAACGGTATGAGTGGGTTGAGGTGGAATTTAGTTTGCTGATTAAACAGTAAGTTATTCGGCTCGGCTCAGCTCTCGAGTTTGCAAGTTGGCTGCTGTATGTTCCCAACACGTCGGTTCAAAGCGTACGTCATGCTGGTCCTTTTTCGTCGAAATCACATGCAGCGATGGAATATCATGATTCCACACGTAAAGGACAACAGTTGCATTTCTATATTTAACCACAACTCGAGAGTCGACCAAATCAGGCATCACGACTGGACTGCGTCGTGCCGCAGCTCAGCTCAGCGCATCGCATCATTATGCCGCAACCATTAACTTGATTTAGTTACAATATGGTTACAACCTTGACATGGCATTGTCACATTGGAAGCACTCCCTCGCTAATACCACTGCGCTCGCTCGCTTGCTCGCTTAACATATGTCCCGCCGACGAATCTTGTGCTTGTTGTGTCGAAATATGTCGATACCATCATATATTACACTCTACTGCGTGCAACTTGTTTGCAAACCTTCGATGACTCATCATCCCAATATTGCGATTGGTCCACGTCTAGTCTCTCCAGCAGATGGAAAATAAACTCGACGACGAACCAAGTGATGTTCTCCGAACGGCACCGCAGCGAGCTTGCACGCCATATGGCCAAAGGACACGGTCCGCCCCGATGCGCCACGATGCTTCGAGCATGATGCTTCAAACTTGTCAGCGCCGGCATCAACGACAGTGCACAAACTGCATGATTCCTCGCATTGGAATCGTGCAAATCAATTACGAGAGTATATAGCATAGATCAACTAGCTACCTGTGGTTCAACCTCGGGACAACAAAAAAGCCACTTGACATAATATACAACTCAGTAGCGCTCTGTCCGTCCGACCGAGCGAGGGACAAAGCGAGGTATCAAGCGAGTGAGCGATTGCACTGACGCCGACACGATACGATGCGATAAGAGGCCGAGAGACAACATTTGGGGCGGCTGTTGGCGGAACGTTGAGCGACTCGCGGCAGCTTACATAAAAACATACGGTGGCTCGGAGAGCAGAGCTGCGCAGCGTGGGCGGGCCGGTGCTGCAGGTGAGCGTCGAGCCGACGGACGACCACTGCAGCTGTTCGTGTCGTATGGTATGCTCGGCCGTCCTCAGGAGGACATGAGATGTTGCATTGAGTCGGGTGTTTTCGAAACTGCAATGGCGGTCGAGAAGGGTGTCGAGTTGAGCGACGATCACTCGCGCGCTTTTGACATTACGGGACGACTGTGTCGTGCGAGGTCAAAGGAGTCGTTGTGTGAATTTCGACAACGGACTTACGTGTATGTACTTCCTTGGTGTTGACGGTGCAAGTGCGGAGCACGACATGAACCAATCTATTTTTGGAGCGATTTGTCACAAGTGAATGAATTGGCTGTGATGCATAAGTGGCGATGATTCAGTGCAATGCAATGCAATGCAATGCATGCATACATACATGAATGCATACATGCATGCATGCACTCGAAATGCAGAACTCTTACTCTTTGCACACAACGCATGTACCGAGCGGAGTGTCGACGTGCTTCTTCTCTTGTGGGCGAGTCGGCGGTAATGGTCGCTACGCCGGTGAAGGTACATGTCGATGAATGGGCTAGGCGAGCGCGTGAAATCAAATGTGTGAAAGCTTTGTGTTGATCACTTGTATGTTTCTGTCGAGTGAGATTGTTGTGCGAGCGAGACGCGATAAGTGCGCGAGCAACCAATCTCTATGAAATTTACAAATACAATATACAAAATATAATTGAAATGGTTTTCTAATCGCGAGAGTAATCAACATCTTCATATTCAAGATCAAACGTTGTAGCTGAGTGTGACGAGCCGCTCCTCGTCATGATCCTGTCGTGCATATGCATTGTATCGTCTTCACGTCCAACACTATCAAGCGGAATGAACTTTTCGCCGTCCCATATGACAGTGTTGTGCAATTGCATAATAGTGTGCGGCCCTCTTGCACCGGTACGTTTCTCAAGACCGTCTAAACTTTCATCGCCGCTCCATGCACCATTACCATCGTCATCGTCATAATACAATTGAATCTTACCATCATCGGCCTCTTCCCTCAATTTCTCTGTCTGCCTCTCCAAATACTGGAACGCAACACTGGCCAACGAAACTGGCTGGAACAAGAATCTGAGCAGTGCCAAGGTCATTGACAGAAACAGGACTACCAATCCCAACAAGTAGACACCAGCGACGCGACCGTCTTCCGAGACCAAATCAGGAATATCTATAGAAAGATTGCGTCGCAGCTGGTCCTCGTACCATCCGGAACCCTTCACTTCTTCGATGGCCGAACTTGAAAGCAATGGACGCAAGCCTTGAGAGGTTGCTTCGAATGGATTGTTCACCTCGATGCGATATACGGTTTCAAGGCCACTAACATTACGGAGTACATTCTTTTCACGTTCCTTCCACAACACGATTTGCTGGGTTATCGGTGCGGACCGTGCCATGACCAAATTGTCCACGATTTCTTGACAATTAAAGCGCGCAAACGGCTGATTGCACGACCATTCCATAACGGCATATATAGTGACGTTATGCAGATATCGGACGTCGCGCAAATAATTTTCCGGCTCTGAGAAAAGAATTCTCTTGACAGCTCGCCCGCCTTCATCGAGAAAGATCTCTGCGCGCACACGAATCGTGTGCGACCCTTCAGAACCGAAACGAATGGTATGATCGGAGCCGCCAATATGGTAGAAACTCTGAATGGTAATCTGCCGAGACACATTTACATCAGAATCCAACTCGCGAACAGAATTGATAATCGAGCACGAATTGATCACATAATGACGCTTCTGATCCTCCAGTTGGAAGAAGGGTGAAATACACGGACGACGTCTGGACAATGTACGAATATACTTTGACAAACCGGGTTTAACGGCAATAGGCTGAATCCCCCTAAGATTATACTCGAGCTCTTTCGAAAAGAACCTGCGCGGCTGGGTGATGTACACGGCGACCACATCGGCGGCAAAGATCATCGCGGCGACCACGAGCACGAAAAACGACAGAAACATACTGCGATGCTGATGAAACGACGGGTATCCAGAGCGCTCGCGCACGCGTTGTGCACGGGCGTTGTGGGCGGTCGCATGCGACCAGATGTTACGAAAGTGCGAATACTCGTCGATGAGATAGGCGGTGTAGAGACCCTGCGAGCGGCGGGTGCGATAGCGTGTGCGCAGAAAAATGGTCTGCACAATCTCGGAGAGAACGGAGATGAAGATGACTGAGAGAATGCCGAGCAGAAAATCCTCGGCTGGACCGGCGACTTGGCGCTGGAAAACGTTTGTGAGCGTGACAGAATTGGTCAGAAAGGTGTCGTGTCCGATGATGTAGTACCCGCGCGTCGTCCCCGTAATGTTTTCAAAACCGGTCGGTTGGAGCGGTATGCCCGTCAGAATGGTCGCGTTGCCCTCCGTGTAGGCCATGGTGATTTCGCTGACTTGCGCGCAGCATTGCGCTGTGTGCAGCCGGCATGGTTTGGAGGTGCGGTTTTGTAGACTTGGCGGTGCGGTTGCGTGCGCGCTTATTGGCGCGGTTGCTGCGCGTGACGAGGATTTTTGGAGAGCGCGTTGCGGATGCGGGTTTGATGATATCGGTGGATTGATGGTCAACTGTAAGATGAGGCATTGTTGGAGTGGCGGTGGACGGTGAGTTTGGTCGAGGATTGGATGGGATGGCTGTCAGTCACTGACTAGATTGATTTAGTGAGTTTTAATTTATTTTTGAAATTTATCGGTTTATTTGGGTAGATTTGGTTGGATCGATGGTTATTGTGAATAATTGGAGTGATGCAGCCTCGAGTTGAGATAGTCTCGACAATGCGCAGATGCAATACTGGTCGGGTCAGGATTGCTCGACCTGACAGGAGAGAAACAGACTATTCCGATCCGACTGTAACTCGATCGTCGCGGAGAAACAAAGCGGTGCGTCATGTCACTATGTGATGCTCGGTTGCAACAACTGTAAGTCGAAATAAGATCGACCACGTAGTCGTCGACAATCAGTGACCACGTGGTAACCAAGTACGCAACGTATCACTCAACACTTGATCAATGACATGTCCAAATGACACAAGTCTCCAACCCATATACCAATCCCTTCCAGATCCCAACCACCCACACCTCATATAAACCGTCTCGCATCGCAGCCATGCGCCGCACCCATCCCCCCTCCATCTCAACCCTTCCACCATGAACGCCACCCTCCTCGCCGCCCTCCTCTCGCTCGTCCTCCTCGCGCGTCTCGACGGCGCGCAGATCGACAGCGCCACCACACGTCAATCCAGTGTCTGTCCAAGCGCCTGTTTCGAGGACGCCTCTCTGGCCATATCGGCCTGTCGCAGCCCAGCGGCGCGCGCACGCGCCTGTCGCGTGCGCACGTGTGCGCTGGCGGATGTGACGTCGGAAAATGTCGGCTTCCGATGTGTCGAAATCAACCCGACGACAGGCACGTCGACGACGGACGCCACTGCGGCCGCTCCGACGCCCACGCCCACACCGACGCCCACACCGACGCCGACACCTGCGTCGGCCAGTGGATGTCCGGAGCTGTGCTTCGAACGCAAGGAGCCGGCGGACATTCTGTGCGGCGCGCAGGAGTTTAGACAGCTGGGATGCATGGTACGCAAATGCATCCGTTCGGATGTGATGAATGGATACGCGTGCACGACGCGTCCGGAACGTACGCTACCGCCCACGACGACGTTTACGACGACGGCTCCGCCGCGGTGCATGGTGCTTGCGTCGTCGCAGATCGGGCAGCAGCCGACGGCGGCGATTTGCGAGTGCGGGAGTGTGAGCTCTACGGCGGATTATTTCCCGGTGCCGTTGGCGAACACGGCGTTGGTGAATTGCATGAATAATTGTCGCAGGAGGTTGTTGACGGCGCTATGCACGCTTGATTCGGTGCAGGTGTTCGCGTCGGTCGCGGAGGACGCGCTACGATCGTGCTGCGAGACGTGTTCGGGGACGGTAGTTGTGAATGTGTGCCAATGAGTATACGATACGATACACGTAATGGATGTTGTTGTCGTTGATTTGATTGTTCACTAGTATAGATTAACAATACATGACATCTACAATTTAAACTACAATTCTACAAAGGCGGCAACACGCACGCGCGTCCCTCCTGACCATCGACGGTGCAATCACGGAGCTCGCATCCGGCAATCATGTTGCGTCGTCGGGCGCATGCGGCGGCGACGTCGTCGATCGCGTCGCCAAACGCGCACACATTCGGACAGCCCACGCAGCCAAAACCGCCGCCGTTGGGCTCGGTGCACGCGCGCACGTTGCACGCGAGCGCGAACAAGGCGGGCTGCGTGCATTGCAGCGTCGCCTCGGAGAAGGAGAGCGCGCAAGTGTTGGGACATTGCGAACGCGCGGCGAGCGGCGACGCGGCCGGACGGATTTGTACGCAACGGAACCCGGCGCTACCGTCGGATCGTTCACAAGCGCGTACACGACAATTGCCGAGTCGTAGCGCGGCGCCCGAGCGACACGCCTCGATGGCCAGCGCGCGTCGCAGGAAGCATTGGCTCGGACAACGGCTGCGTGGCGGCTGGGCGCTGACGAGCAGCGGGAGGAGGAGGAGCAGCAGCAGCGAGAGGGGGAGAAGATTGAGGTGGCGAGACATGGTGGTGGTGGTGGTGGTGGATGAGGATTAGGGAAGCGTTTTGTTTTGTTGTAGTGTCGTTTGTCGAGATTGGTTGATGACATGTGTCGGAGATGGTGTCGGAGCGTGTATGGGAAAGTATCCAATGGGAAATCGACAGATGGAAGGCCATCAATTGGATATGCATAGGTGGTATGGATGCAAAAGCAATTGATTGCAACCAGAAAAACACGTGTTTCCACGTTCGCACAACCAATCACGATCGTTGATTCGCTGCTCACAAGCGCAGCGTTTTACCGTATATACACAAACACCGCGGATCACCATCGCACAATCCGCGTACTTTACACACGCGTCATCACGCCACGCCCTCTCCCACCCACCAGCACCATCGCACCAACATGAGTCGTCTGACGCGAAATTCCGCCGCCGCCAAGCTACTCCGCGCCAAGTTTCAACGCGGCCAACTCACCGGCTTGGAGAAGCCCAAAAAGGTATGGCAATCGTCGCGCACCTTCCAGGCGTATTCACTGGAGAGCTTCCGCGTCCGATACAATCTGATCCGTCGCGAGCATCTCACCGACCGCAACGACTACAAATCGCCGGTACGCACGCGCACAAACGACCAAGCCAAGGTCGACAAATCGCGCGTCGATCCCGGCCGCATCTACACCACGCGTCAACGTTCGCGCCAACGCACGTCGTCGAACGCGCCTACTTCATCCCTGCACATCTCGCAGCCACGCGCGTCGGAACACTCGATCGCCGTCGATACCGCCCATCCGCAGCGCGTCGCGTCCAGCTTCGACCCGCTGCACGTCGTGTCGACCTGGCGTGACGCCTCGCTTGCGCAAAGACTCTCCGTGGCCGTGCTGCTCCCGTCGGGCGTGCATGCCGATATGTGCACGATCCGTGTGTGCGATAGCGGCAGACGTATGGAGTTGGTTGTGCAGTGGCCCATGCTCATGTGCGAGCCGGATTTGCTGCATACTAGCTGGGTGAGGAGGGGGGAGAAATGTAGGTTGAATAGATGTCATCCAAAGTTGGTCGCGTTTGAGGAGACCATTGCGCGTTTGCGTGCGGAGCGCGGTGCGCGGTTGAGATCTAGGGCGTGTATTTTTTTGCCGTTTGTGGTTAGCACTTGTGTGTTGGATGTGCATTTTCTGAAGAGTGATGCTGGTTCGATCGTGGCGTATGTGGAGTTGGAACAGGCGTGATGCAAACGAGCATTTGGCAGATGGGCGTTGACTACGTCGTCTGCATTTTAGAAATTTACCTTTTTGCAATCTTATACCGATTTGCGCAGTGCTTTTAGCTTGATACGCAAACTACAATTCGAAATGGGTAAACACAAACGCCATCTCCCATGCGCATCCCATACGATACGATCGTCGACATCGCTGAGAGAGATCGAAATCAGCTGTCCGATTCCACGAATACACCAAACAACCACAGCCCACCCACGTCTCCACCTCCCATCGCACAGGCGTTGTGCAAAGTCCGCGCCGAATCAACGCCAATCACGCACAACCGACATCAAAAGCGACAGCTTACACACCCGCCATCGCCGACTCCAATACTGTCCGCACGCGCCATCGCAAAAGTCGACGACAGCGACAGCACCAGTCCAGCATCTCCATGCACGCAAACGAACGCCGCGCATTCACACACGCTCCGTGATTACCGGCGCAGCAAAGCACGCCCGAGACTTGGTTGCGCCACGTGCAATGCGCCGGTTGTTTGCCGTCCGTGCCAAATGGCGCCCCGTGTCATAGCAGACGCGCAGACGCCGATACTGCGTTCGACACGTACCGGCACGGCCGCGAAAGCGGCGAGCGGCGCAAGAGGGTGCGGATGGCGGCGGGAAACCTTGTGGCGATTGGTGCAGAAAGCGCAATGAACAGCGTCGATTGCACGGCGTGAGACAGCGTCGTCGATAATGAGGCGCGCTTCATCACGAGGAATAACACGCGTGTTGGGTGGCTGTAGCACGGTTTCGAAAGCCCCGCACGGGCGATCGGCGTCGTTTCGGACCCGTGCTTGGTTGTCGGGAGCTTGGCGATATGCGGGATGCGAGTTGTTTTTTGTGCTCGCGTCGAGTGGCGCCGGGGAATGGGAGAACGGCGCTGGATGCGTCATGAGTTCGTGTCGATAAGAAGTGCCATATTGGATTGGTTGGACGGTGAGATGGAAAGCGGTGGGCTTGTCGATTTCATCGGATGTGGACGGGGAAACACATGTGGATTGTAAGGATCGTGTCGCACGTGGGGTGTGCAAAATCTCCGTATCGTAATATGCCACTCGATTGCGCCGCAAGTTGCCAAGTCTTCCGTTAAACACACTTCAAGCAGATGCACGCTATTGGTGTCGGCGCCTTGCCGACGTGCACTCGTATGGTGGTCTTGTGCTTCACGAGAAAATACTGCTTGCGGAAAAAAAGGAGAAATGAACCGCCTCCGATCTCGTTCCATGCTTGGTGTCAACCAATTTGTTCAATTTAAGTTTGAACCTCTTCTCCACTTTCTTCTTCATCACTATGCCCAGCTCGTTGCCATCAGACGAAATCCAGTCGATTGTATCGCCGATGATGCGTCCGTTGAATCGCATCAGTTCCTCCAACGTGCACCCGTCCTCCATCCGAATATTCCCACTATGCCGCTCCTCATCCAGCATGCCCGTGTTCACATTCTCCAGCCACGAGCACCCCGGACCCACGAGTGCTAACAATGCCTTCACTTCCCCTTCACTGTTGAGACCCAAATATCTCTGCACTTCGCCAGAATTTTTCATTACTTTCACACCCAATAGTATGTGCCTCAGGATATTATGGTCCTCGCTGACTAGTTTGATAATTCCAGATACGCTCACCAGCATCACTGTGATCACTTGTACGCCATCGGAGATCTGTCCGAAAAAGTTATCTCGCCTGCCCACATCACAAACGACTACGACAAGAGCTAGAGCAAGTACAAGTACAACGTATGCTAGCGCGGCATATTGCGGCAGTTTGGGTAGTTTTACCACTGCCCCTTCCGGATGATATTTGATGTTCTTGCACTCCTGATAAACAGTTTCCCGCGTCAAAAATCGCCGCAATCGCAGACACCAGCCATGTAATTTGTCAGAACTTTGCTGCTCCAGGGGTTCTACGATAGGTGCAATGTTGACATATCCAAACTCGCGAGTCCCTTGGCCAGTATCCCAGGTGGAGTTTAAATTGAACACAAATGCCAGATACACAGCGCGCACCATTCCTGCTGTCAAGTTGCCCAACCGATACAGTTGATCCAACGCTTCATCAATTGTGCAGCAGGGGATAACTTCTTCACCGTAGCCTAGTCCGTTCAGATGGCGTGCTCGAACACCGACAACAATCCTCGCCTTGGAAAAGCGGCACGAGTCTTCCAGCACGGACAGGAGAAGTTCCAGACAAAATTTGGTCGAGGCTGACATCCCGAACGGGCGTAGCAGTCCGTACAAGAGGCTACGCACCCTATTCCGGAGAGCTGTGACCGTGGTCATAATGTCCTGTATGTGCACCAAGCTCTCAGCTCCAATTCCTTCGCAAATGCCGTCGAGAACGACGTCAATGATGTTCACATATTCAGCGGCATAACTGCTGGCCATATCGGATAAATCGTCGTTGAAATAATCATCCGACTTGGAACAGTCATCTGGATCGAAGCCAGCGCCTCGCGTAGCCTTATTTGAACTTTGTTTCGCAACAAACTCCGCAAAATGAACTCTACTGAATGATTTGATACTGGCGCTGTTCCCGAGTTCGTTACGGATGTAATTCCATGCGGCGACAAATCCAGCGTCAGCTTCCTTGGTATGTTCGTTGAGGATTCCTGCGCCCGGTACTTTCCTCGTCAGCTCGGCAACCATGTTTTCCAAACCTTGTAATCTCTTACCAGTAGCACCAACCTGAAAACCAGATAGTGATGGGATGCTGTTCGTCGGAACTGTTTTCGTCTGTCCCGACTGTACAGTGCTGTCGACATGGTCCGCACCAGCCGACTCACCTCGTTGGCTGCGATCATCGGAAAGTGCTGTGACGATAGAATCGGAATAATCCCGCTTGGTTATTTCTGTGGTGTTGTAGATCTCAAGAGATTCAGTCTGAACACGGGCGATCCGTTCGTCAACAAACCGCATGATTCTCGTTCAATTGTGCAATGAAAGTGCTCGATTAGATGAGAATGTGGCTGACAACTTTCAGCTTTGCGGTTTTTGACAGATGCCTACTGTGTATGCAATTGGCACGACAATGTTCCTCGGGGTGCCTCCGACAGCGGCTCTGTTTTCGATGGAATCACTGCCTTTCATGCGGCGCGACTTGCAAAGTGTACGGCCGCAATATAAAATACCACACCAATAATAGACGGGTTGGGTAGCACCATGGTTTGCTTTGTGAACGATTACAAACCGTACATACACTCTGATGCAAGACACTTTTCAGCATTTGATCGACAATCAACAGCCGAATGAACGTCAAGCATGAAAGCATTTTAGTGCATGTGTCGGTGATGTTTCCTGTAGCCAACCAGGATGCGTTTCTTTGCTCGCATTTGTCACCTCATTGAACGTTTACACTCCGTCTCTCAGATGCTTCAATAATGGCGTCATCCGCCACCACATCTTGCAGTTGCTCTGATCTACTTCAATGAAACCTTCGCCTCAGCGCTTGACAGTTTCATTACTCTCAACTTCTTCTACCGATCTCTCCAGATTCTATGTGCACTGTAAACATGGCATACCTTTGGCCGATCCAAGCGCGCCCACATGCATCCCCCGAGTACCAGGTACCCACCTAACCCTCTCAAGTGCCCTTTCATCGCCCGCATGATTCGCCATAATTGTACACACAGATATACCGCCAGAAAGTTTCCCGGCGGCGATATATCCCGCTCTCCCATTTCTTTTGATACCAATATAGAACATATGGAAATGAATGAAATACAACTCGGAAGTTTCTCTTCCTTTTCCCAAGCCATATGTACATCACGTGCTCAATCGACAGATTCTCACTACCTCGTTGAACAAAACCGCCAAATGACACAATACTTTCCCAATAGCCCGTGTACGCGTTTTCCACCTCAACTGTGGTAGCATAACATGACGTGTACACTGTGCAGTCCCACCAGTACACAGATAACAGTGCAGCCCAATAGCGTTGCTCACCGATGGATGGGCGCTGTCGTGCGATGCATTCATAGAGGCCCGGTTTCTGTCCACGAGCGAGTACATGCTGAGGACATGCACGATAATTGGCGAGATGTGTTCAACGTGCGCAGAAAGTATGAGCTCGGATCAAGTTGGAAGGGGATGATTTTGACAATGGAACACGCGAACTAATCGGCTGGGAAATTGCGAGGTCAAAGCTGAGGGGTCGAATAAATTGAGCAGAAACCATGATACGGCTCCGGACATCCACTTGATAGGATGTAATCCACGGAAACTGTGTTATCATTGTAACGTCATACCACATCGATGCGGAGAAGGCATCGATATAAGACAATGATAACTGCTGAGACCAACGGCGTATTTGGTAATTGTCTGCTGGGAATGGCGAGGACGCGAACAGAAAGACGGAAACTGTTTGGTGTAGCAAGGGTCTGGAGACGTCACAGGGCGACGGGTTGTGGACGCATGGTTGGTTTTTCAAGGTAGAGTGGCGTTGCTGGTGTGTGTTATCCTCTGCGCGATGTACGGTGATGAGAGTTGAGAAGCTTCGTTGATATAGTCATGATTCTGTGTCAGCAAGGAGCAACGCGTAGAATGGCACAGACATGATGACGAATCCAGCACCGGTTCCTTGCTGTTATCCGTCGATCATGTCTACAGAACATGATGATCAGCTGACATCTCGGGGTAGAATTCGCGCGTGAGGTGCGTAAAATGGAGATGAAAAAATACCTCAAATTCGAAAGGGAATCAATGGAATTTGCTTTCGGCACGGCTTGGCACGCAGAGGAAGTTCTTCATCCAACGCGCTTCGCCCATATCCCGATGCATGTGCAAACTGCAACCATTCCGGGGTGTCACCACTGCGTGAACGAAATCATGTTGTCTACGGACAAACACACTCGATTGAAGTCGATGTTCCACGTGGGTGGGTCGGCACTTGAAGCGTGACTGGCAATTTACATGAATGTCTTACTTGGGGAGAAGAAAGAATGACTACTTTTGTATGAAAATCTTTCATAGTCGTACTTGACCAACCTATTGCTTCGCGCATTCCTGTCGCCCTTCTCCAGACGCTTCCTCGCTATCACCGCCCTATTGGCACCCTCTGAAAACCATTCAATCGTATCACCGATGATGCGTCCGTTGAATCGCATCAGTTCCTCCAACGTGCACCCCTGCTCCATCCGAATCTTTCCACTGTGCCGCTCCTCGTCCAGCATGCCCGTGTTCACATTCTCCAGCCACGAGCACCCCGGATCCACGAGTGCTAACAGTGCCTTCACTTCCCCTTCACTTTTGAGGCCCAAATATTTCTGCACTGCGCCGGAATCTTTCATCACTTTCACGCCGAGCAACAAGTGTCTCAGCACATTGTTGTCTTCGCTGGTGAGCTTGATGATTCCAAAGATGCCAACCAGTAGCACTGTAGCCACTTGCACACTATCCAAAATCTGTTCCAAAATGTTCAATCGGTTTCCGACATCACTTATGCCTACGTACAGTGACAGAGCTACTACGGATAGTATGTATCCGATCGCGGCGAACTGCGGTAGTTTAGGTAGTTTCACCACTGCCCCTTCCAGGTGATATTTGATCTTCTTACCCTCCTGATAGAGTGTTTCCCGCGTCAGCGATCGCCGCAATCGTAACCACCAGCCATGTACCCTGTCAGAAAGGAATTGGTCAGAAAGTTGCCGCTCCGGAGTCTCTTCGATATGTGTAATGTTGACATATCCAAACTCGCGAGTACCTTGGCCAGTATCCCAAGTAGAGTTTAAATTGAACAAACACGCCAGTAACAAGGCACGGCTCTTCTCCGGTGCCAAGTGGTCCAGCTGACCCATTTGTTCGCACGCTTCAGAGATACGACAGCTTAACTTTAGCTCGTCATTGTACGCAGCGTTGCCATCCAGTAATTCCTCTCGCTTACCTACGATAACATTCACCGTCGAAGAGCTGTTTCGGCGCCACAACACGGACCGAAGTAGCTGCAGACAACTGATTGTAGATGCAGAAAGGCCCTTCTTGGCTTTGGCAGAGAAATTATGTCCCAATCTCACCTTCAAATTAGAAATAATGGATGGTAGCACTGATAAGCCGCGAGCACCTAAACCTTGGCAAATACCGTCGTGAACTGCATTGACGACCTTCATGTACTCAACGTCACAATCGAGCGTTCTAAGTACAGTGGCTTGTGCATTTTTTCTCCCTCAATGGTAGGTGGCACGATGTACACACGATATTTATTAGATATACTGACGAAAGGGTATCCATTCCTCGAGCTTACATACTTGTCGAAAGCATGGCCTGGTGGAGTGCCGAGGATAACAGCATCGCTTCCTGGAACAATCTCATCACAATGAACGACACTGAATGATTTTACGGCGTTGATACCACGAAGCATGGTGTCGCCGAAGTATTCATACCCCATGTCATTCCAAATGGCAAAAAATGCAGCATTGGCTTTTGCAGTACACTCGTTCAATTCTTTGGCGCTATCCTGTAGTACAATCAGTTTAGCAACAACGGCCTCGATAGCTTGTAAACTTTTCTGGGCAACAAACCGGGAATGAGCGCGTAGTTCATCTGAAATTAACATGGGAGTCTCATGCTGCGTTGTAGACATCTCCTGTTGCGACTGCATCGTACTTTCCTCATGTAGCAGAATGGGTGTGTTTGGACGTTGATGAGGCTTACGTTCGCCCTGGTTTTCAGAGACTGCGGGAGGTGTAGTGTGAGTGTAAGCGCTGATGTCAACTGTGTGAAAACTGCTTGCAACATTGGGCGTGTAGTCGAGATATTGTGGGGGTGGGTTTTGGATGCATGTTGATTGCTCATAGATGTATGCAAACATCTGTGATAGACTTTTCGTCGCGCAAGAGATGATAACATTTCTTTAAGCTGCATGACTTTTTTCATTTCTGTGATTATACGAGCAATAACAATGCATACATATGACATGTTTCAAATGAGTTGTGTTTTGTGAGCGGCATGTTGCGGCATCTGCAAAGTTTCCTACACTGTACGCCACGATGAGAGCGAGTGTGAATGGAAGAATGGTGCAATTTGGATGTCGACGCACAATGCACATCGCGGCGAGTAGAAGCTTGCAAAACCACCGTCTCTGTATATTCCAGAACACCGCAGTTATGTTCAGCGGACATGAGGACCATCGTGACGCCAGCTCTGCAGAGTTGCGGGAGGCAAAATGACTTGGCGAGCGGACGCAATGCATGATTTCATTGACAAAAATGACGACAAATTGAAGTTTGAGTTTTGGAGCCGGCGAGGCCACAGTTGTTCAACTATCATCGGGACTGATTCAGTCGGCATAAGAGCATGCTTCCTGCCAGACGCACGACGCAATCATAGTAGAATGATATACTTCGAATTCCGAGCTTCAACTGTCACCTGATGCATTGTATCACTTACAGAATATTGGCCGCAATTGTGCGCACGGAAAGTTGAGGAAAACGAATCAAAGATTACCGAAACGTGCCGAGACGCAGCGCATCGGGCTTGATATGCATCGAAACATTACATTGCGGCAGTATAACAATGGTCCGTGCCGCGGCGAGAGACTTGCGCTACATGGGGGGCGCTAATACATCACCGTCCACTGCAAAACAAGCCACTAGGGGTGATCATAGTCCCGGACTGGTTCAAAAAAATCTCAAATACCTAGAATCGAACCGCAAAACACGCTACGAGCCCCTGCCTGGACCACACCGAGAAGGAATAAAGCCATCTAGAACCGCCAGCCCAGTCCCCATTATATCAATGGACTGTTGGACTCTCCGAACGGAGCCCTTGTTGTCCGGACCGAGTCCGCGGTGGGTCAAATAGGACTGGACCAGTCCGAAGCGCTAGGACCGCTGCAGAACCGGAATTGCTGGCGGTTAGCGAACGTAACGACTCAATTGCAATTTAGACAACCTGTACTCTTTATTGTAAATGCGATACAAGATGACGATTACCTACTGCAGAGCACCTTGTTCCATGAGTTCAGAAGCACGCAGGAAGTTATTGCATCATCCGCTAGACCTGTTCTACTTTCTGAAACTATATTGCCGCTAATAGAAAATATACTCTCACTTGCCACAGAAGACGCCTGTATACACAACACATCTTTGGCTAGAGTTGCAATAGCGGGGAACCGTGATTCATTTGTTTTCCACCATAGCAGTGGATCAACGGACATCTCCCCAATTGTTGTACATTGTATGTATCGCGTTATTTCATCGTACGGTCCTGAGAGAGGGTGTCTATCTTCGCTCAACAGCTTTTCAAAAACTGAAACCTCTCTTGTACGATGTTCTTCAGGAATAGCAGCAGTACTAACATCACTGGCCATATTCAAGTAGTGCCGTAGCGTCGATTCATCCACTAGAATGTCATTTGAAAATCTGGGGTCTAGAACCCTTGCAATTTCGGCAGTATCGGAACAAATTAGCTCCTTGTAGTTCTCCAACTTCTTCAACATTGCCGAAGCTATCTGTGCCAGTACTGCATCATTAGATTCCACAACATTCGCACATTTCTGGATTAGCTTTTTGAACGCAAAAGCGCACACGCTGAGGGTAACATACAAAGATCCCGACTGATTTTCGGTGATACTTGCTGCTGTTTCCAGAAAATCAGCGATCTTCTTTGCATTTTCCCATTCTCCTTCACCAACAACGCGTTCATGAAGCTCCCTTGTACGATGTGCCACTGCGTTCAAGACATTACGCCACTTGTATGCACATTTGAGCATCTGATATGTCGAGGACCATCTAGTTTCTACATCCATAGATGGTAATTGAGCCCCATTCATTCCTAACTCAATTTTCACCGCCTCAAATAAGTCTCTACGTTTAGTAGAACACCGTATAGACGAAATCAATGTTCGTATTGCCGAAACATGTTCATGCACAACTTTGAATGAATCTTTAACAGCCAGGTTTATAACGTGTGCAACACATCGCGTGTGAAACGCGTACTGAGTAGAAGATCTGTGATCCGGAGATGATTCCATCATAGTTCTTAAACGATGTATCCCAGATACAATATCTCTTCCATTATCCGTTGTAATAGAACTAATTTTTCCAGATATGTTGAAGTCACTGATAACTTCAGTCAGTAATGTTGCAGCCGACTCACCTGTGTGCGGTGTAGGGAATCTTTTGAAATCAAGAGCAATGCTTTTCAATTCCCATTCTTTGTTGATCCAGTGAGCCGTTATAGTCATGTATCCCCTATATACTCTTGATGACCAGGCATCGCATGTCAGCGCGATCTTGTTTGGTACTTTTGCTAAAAGTGAAGTCAAGTATTTTCGTGCTTCCTTGCATTCAGAGACAATTCGCCGTCTGACTGTATGTCTTGAAGGTACAGAATATCTTGAGTCCAGATTTTGCACTAATGCAACAAATGTTTTGTTCTCGACGATTGAGAATGGAAGGCAAGAGTCTACAATCCATTGGCAGAGCAATTTAGTAGAGCGCTCATCAAGCTCGGCTCGCGGTGTAACTATTCCGCTGCGCATGTATCCGTCGGTCGAAAATGTTGCTTGCCGTTCATCTAGAAGAAAGTTATGCTTACGTTGTTCATGTCGCCGCAGTGTACTAACTCCCGTTCGCGAGCTGAAAGTTTGATTACAGATCAAACACTTATTGAGCAGATCTCCACCATTCTCGATCTTGTTAAAATATTCCCACACATCGCTTTTTTGCTTCTTCGCAGACGGAGCAGAGGACAAGCTCTGGCTTTGTGATGATCCTTGCGATACACGAGCAGAAAGATTTACTTCTTCCATGTTTTTGGTAAGACAGAGAATGGCAGGTGTGTATGGTTCGGGTAAAAGGCGTAGCTGTAATACTCTTCCGAAATGAAGGAGTTCAACACAAGCCTGTATAGCTGTCAATCTTTTCAGATTTCAACACCGCTTCCCTGTTCTGCGGCAAAATATCAAATCTAGTCGGTCTTCGTAGTCCGGACCAGTCTTTGAAATTATGAACTGGATTGAACCAGTTTGGATCGCACGTGGTGAGAGCGGACCGAACCACAGCCAATCAAACTTCTTGGCAAGGACTAGGACCGCTCTGGCGTACGGTCCACGAAAAGAGAGAAATTGAATCAATTTCAGACCGGACTGATTCTTCCAGAGGAGAGGAAAGACCAGCGTATGTAACGCAAGACCGGTCCTGAGCGCGCTGGACCAAGGACTATGATCACCCCTACAAGCCACCGAAAATATGATCACAAAGATTATACACGTGTAACTGTAAAACAGAAGAAAACTTGTTTTCCACTCTACTCAATTGGCATTTCTGTATGGCTGAAAAAGAGTCTTCTTCTGACCTGATCACATTCCAATTTCGCGTCATCATAACACTATACACTCACAGCTCAGTAATTGGAGGAGTTTGGATTATCTCCAAATGGGAAGTTCGAGGGTACCCTCCCTGAAGGGGTAATTTGGAAATTGGAATAATTTGGAACACTTTGGCGCCACAAGGATGTGTACGTAACTGCAGTTGTAACGAACTAAGCTGATGCCAGCAATGGCCTGTATAAACTAGTGTATTTTAGACACTACAAGTTACACTAAGTTTACTCATATATTATAGTGTCTATCGGACAAGTGGCCTCATATGAGGCCACTTTTTACCACTGTAGTTTAAATTGAAAAAATAAACGAATAGCTCCATTTTTACCACTAGAAGACTCGCCGGCGAGATTAATGATAAGGCAGGGCAGAGTGAATGCTGACATTTTAATCCTTCCATCAGCAAACTACGTCAACTCAATCTCGATCCTGAAATCACAAAAAATGGTGAAACCAGTTGATTGTCGCCAAGTTGTCGGAAACAGGGTTCTCGCCCCTGCCAGACAACTGAAATCTATCTCCAAATGTCGCAGGATGTATGGCGCCGGATGGAAGACAAAGATGATATCCGGAACTGTCATTCGAGTCATTAAGGAGAGAGAGGCAACAAGCGAATGATGACATCTATCGAGGCTGAGTGGGAGCTGGCCAATGGTAACAAGGTGACATCCCTGCGTCTCTGCAGTGTGAAGGCACCTGCAGGTGATGAAGAAGACCATGGGACCGAAGGAGGAGATCAAGCTCAAGACAACGGGAGTGACGGGAATGAGGCCGAAAAGTCAGATGCAGTCACGCCGCAAGAGCGTGACTTGAGTACGAGTGTTAATAATCAGCCATGCGACATTGGGTCAACCGATGAGCCAGTTGTCATATGCAATGGCGTGGAATGGATTTTATCTGATGTATCTATGCAAATGAATGGTTGGCGCCCCAATCGGTCGTGGAGGGTGATTGGGACATTGGATGAGATAATATCTGAGGGGCACGGTCCATCAGATATGACACCATATGACTATTTCCAGTGGATGTTTCCGATGGGATTTTAAGTACTATCGTGTCATATTCCAATTACGAGCTGGAAAAGCGAGATCTCAAATCGACCTCGCTGGGAGAGATTTTGAAGTATTTTGGAGTCATTGTACTCATGTCACGATTTGAGTTCAGTGGTAGGCGCTCTCTCTGGAGTAGTCAATCCGGGACTAAATACATCCCCACACCAATGCTCGGGCACATCATGTCACGCAAACGGTTTGAAGAGCTGAGGCAGTACGTGACATACTCCAAGGTTCGTGACGAAACTGACCAGTGGTGTGTCATATCTGAGTTTATCACCGCCATCAATGACCACAGAAGCTCTCAGGTATTCCCTTCAGATTCTATATGTGTGAATGAGAGTATGTCAAGGTGGTATGGTCTGGGAGGTGACTGGATCGACATCGGACTCCCAAATTACGTCGCGATGGACCGTAAGCCTGAGAATGGATGTGAGCTGAAAACTGCATCATGTGGCAATAGTGGCATAATTCTCAGGATGGATGTTGTGATGTCAGTTGAGGAGACACGTGGAAAACCATTCGAGTCCGAAACGACGCGTGGTGCTGCCGTCACATTAAGGCTCGTCGAACCATGGTTTTATACTCATCGCCTCGTGTGCGCCGATTCATACTTTTCCTCTGTTGAAACGGCAGAAATACTCTTCAAGCATGGGCTACGTTTCACTGGTGTCGTCAAGAATGCTACAAAGGGATACCCGCTCCAGCATTTGTCCCACTTGGAAGTCACTGGAAAGGGTGAACACGTGTCTATGGTTGCTAAAGATAGAGATGGTCCGGATCTGATGGCAGTGATGTGGGTCGACCGTGACAGAAGGTACTTTATTAGTACAGCCGGTACTACTCAGCCTGGGACGCCAATATTCCGAGAGCGTTATCGAAGCAGGAATGGAAGGACATGGAAGGAGGAAATTGACATTCAGATCCCGCAAGTATGTGAAACATATTATGCGACTTGCTCGCAGGTGGACCGTCACAACCGATGTCGCCAAGATGACCTTATGCTGGAGAAGAAATTTGAGGTCAAAGAATGGTCGGCACGTGTCAACACGTCACTTCTGGCCATATGCGTCGTGGATGCATGGAAGCTGTACTGTGGAGCCATGCATAACAGGGGTAGGATGACACCTCATCAGTTCTATACCCAATTGGCTGAAGGATTGATTGACAACTCCATGGATGCAATTGGATTACGTCAGCGACAATCAGATGCACCTGATGTGGAAGAGATGGAGAGCGGTAGTGGCATTGGAACTCATTTGACGCCGACTACTCGCACTCGCAGGACTTCCAATGGTAGGCATAGCAATGCTATCTATCAAGGTCGTTGCGATATTTGCAAGGGAACGAAGAAGTCGAAGTTCGTATGCTCCACTTGCAAAACGACTATACCGAAAGGATGTCTTTATCTGTCACCATCAGACAGGTCGTGATTGCTTTAAAAAGCATGTCGAGATGTGTCACGATCTTTCCTACGAAGGTCCTTTTTACTAAGTATGCTCTCTCTATGGGTGCTTTAAACGCCCTTTAGTCACGCATTGATATCCAAAATAGAAAAATGAGATACTCCTTTAGCCCCCTCCGATTCTGACTTGCGTTCTCGACTTGCTCAGTAAACTTCTGCTTATGGCGGAATTCCCCTTTATGAAATGTCACCTTATACTGTCTCATGTTCAAGTAGGCGCGTAAGCATCCTAAAGCAGAAGTTGCAACTAAGAATCGGCGAGTTCTCCGAAGAGAATTTTCGAGCTGCCTAAGCATCTCAGCGAGGAGTCGAACCTCCGCGCTCTGGCTTTCCCGAGAGGTGCCAACCACTCAGCCATGTGAGGACATGTGTCCGAAAGGCAAGCAATGCTTTATAAAATGCAATGCTTGCGTTAGAAGTTTTATAAAAGCGATATAAAGAGGGAATGCTCAATTCTAATAATTTCTAGTAGATTGTTTTTCTGCCTCATATGAGGCCAGGGTTGACCTCATATGAGGAAATTTTAATGTCCGATAGACAATAGGCTGCTAGAAAGTAACTTGCTGTTACGCCTAGAAGTATCTGGTTGGCTATGTCATCGAGTGATATCATGATGGCATCATGTTAGATTTATTTTGATGGCATAATTTTTTTTGATTAGTATTTTCTAGAATTAGTTCGATGTCGAACTAATTCTATGTGTGGGTATAAAAAGGCATAGTCAACTCCGGTCTTGGGGGATCGGAGGCATCATCGGTCATTCAACGAAAACAACTACCACTCAGCTATCCCGTATACACATTCGTTTCACTGGTAGCATCGCCTTCTACAGGCGCACTGAGTGAGCAGTTCGGCAAACGTCGACCGATTGCAAGCTCTTGGCTGAAAGCCATCGTTGGGAGTTACTAAACACCTGAGGACCGGAGTGCTAGGTGTAAGAACTGTAGTGTCTGGTACCCCTTGAGCGAGGGTAGGTAACCTGAGGGCAGGAAGTTCAGGTAACTAAGGGCCTACAGGAGGGACTAGTCCCTCGGGTTGACCACTTACAGCTGTAAGTGGTCAACCCGAGGGCAGGAGAGCCGGGATGTACCTGAGGGCAGGAGGGCCAGCTGGTGTCTGAGGGCTGGAGAGCCAGACATCCTACTTACAGAACCTAGATCGCAAGTCTAGCTACCTGGAGGGATTCTTGAATCTCAAGACTATCCTCTGACCAGTCCTGTGCTGTCGCCAGTTGTATTCCCTATACATCCTATTCCACTTGTTGGCTGTTAGCTAGGTGGACCGACAGGGTCACGGATACGGGTAAAGCAGGCTTGATAGGGGTAAGGACTTGGACTAAGAGGGGTGGAGAGGAGAGAGGAAAACTTGAGAAAAGTTGAGTACGGTCAACTCGAGAAACTTTCTTATAGGGTAAGGACACTGAAGGGTTTACATCGTAAACTGGTGGGGATATCCCAAACGGATCGTTGAACCACATTCCCTGGGGTGGGTGTGATCAGGGTGCTGAAATTCCTCTCTCCACGGGTAGAGGGCCCGTCGTCAAAGGACGAATCCATTCAAAAATTGGAATCTGCGAATTTGTTGTTGAAGGAGAAAGAAGTTTTTTATGGTTTTAATTCTGGGAAGAACACTGCCATTATATCGTTATTGAAGCTCAATAAGCCCCCGATATTCGACGGAACGGGTGATGCATTTTCTGTTCGGACGTGGCTACACTCTGTTGGAGGGTACATTTCTCTCATTCAGGTAGGCTCGGGTGCAGAAATATCCGATAAAAAAGCTATTGAGTTCGCTTCGACGTTCATGACAGGGGTGGCTGCCAACTGGTGGTTTACCGTTGTCAACGGAGCGAAAATGCCTGATTCTTGGGAGGCCTTCTCAAACCTGGTTATGCAAGAGTTTGTTCCTCAATATAGTGCTGTTAGAGCTCGCGACAAGCTCAACAAGTTGATACAGAAAACAAGCGTTTCTGCATATCTTTCCGAGTTTAGGAACATCGTAATCAATATCCAGGATATGAGTGAGGGTGAGAAGTTGGCTCGTTTCTGTGAAGGTCTTAAGGCTCATATTCTTCTTGATGTTCGCAAGAAAAATCCATCGGACCTCGATGCCGCTGCAAACATTGCTCTTAGCGTTGATTTTGGTTATTACGGAGCTGGGTTCTATACAGGAAAAGTTGTTCCTTCAAGTTATTCCGGGTACGCTCCCATGGAAATCGGCAACTTCGAGAAACGCCATTCCATGAATGCCCAGAAGAGGAAGGATATTCGTGAGAACCTATGCTTTTTATGTCACAAGCTCGGTTGCAGAGCGTATAGGCACAAAGGGGAAGTTAAGAGGAGGCTTAATACGAAAAACACTCAAGTTCATTGGGGAGCACCGAGTTCCTTTCCACAGGAAAACTAGTCGGTCCTCCTAAAAATAAGTTATACGCTCAGGATGGACCTGAAAGGAGTGTGAATTTTCGATGCGCTGATGCGCAAGTTAAGAGAACAGAAAAGCCAGGAAGGGCTGTTCCAAGGCAGGAGAATGGCCGTGTAGATCCGAGAGTCCTGGAAGCCGAATCAAATTCTATTGTTGGGAAATAATGCATCCCTACTCATGAAACTATACCAGTAGATCCATTATTGGTTTTCCATGGAAAGTTGAACGGATTACTAGTGAAAGTATTGAAAGATGATGGATCCAATACTAACGTGGTAGGGGCCGAGTTTCTGAGGAAGCAGAACTCTCTAGGAAATTGCATGATTCAGAAAGAGAAAATACAAGTCTCACACTCTCGAAAAGGTTCCACGGAAGAAGAATCTGAAGTAATCATCAAAGGAGCATGTAATATGGGTTCACATACCTATACATCAAATTGGGTTGTTGCCAATTGTAGGTATGATGTTCTTTTGGGGATGCTATGGCATGTCGCCCACAATCCAGTTATCGATTACAAGAAAAGGATTGTGAAATGTGGCCATCAGTTGCTTCACGCCAGTAAAGATCCTGATGATCCAAGGATTCATGTGACGAATCCTGGAGTGAGAAAATTCAGAAGAATGTTACGGAACAGGAAGAACAGTAATGATTTTGAAGTGTATCAAGTTTTCGATAAGGAAAATATTCAGGGAATAAAAGGTTCCAAACACAGTGAGAGGTTGAGGAAGTTACTTAAAAAGTACCAGGAAGTGTTCAGAAGTGATCTTCCAGATGGACTTCCTCCCAAGCGAATAGTAGATCACGCGATCGATGTTCAGAAAGATGATAAAACTCCACTAAGACCTCTGTTTCAGCAGTCTCCCGCAGAACTAAGAGCAGCTAAGGAATATGTCGAAGAACTGCTGAAGAAAGGAAAGATAAGATCAAGTAAGTCACCATATGGAGCTCCGCTGTTCTTTGTCTAAGAGAAAGACAAGCTTCGTGGAGTAGTCGATTATCGAGCTTTGAATCGAATCACGAAGAGGAACAATGCTCCATTGCCGAGATCTGATGAAATGTTTGATCGCCTTGGGGGATCAAAATATTTTTCAAAGCTAGACCTCAAGACGGGGTTCCATCAGATCAGGGTGAAGCCGGAAGACATCGAGAAAACAGCGTTTAATACAAAATATGGGCAGTTCGAATATCTTGTCATGCCTATGGGTCTGTGTAGCGCTCCTGCAACGTTCCAGACCTTGATGAACCAGATTTTCTATGATTGTATTGATGTTTTCTTGGTTGCTTACATGGATGATCTACTGGAATTTGTGGCGCAATTTATGTCGAGAACGCGCACGCGGGTTGAAGCGATAACGTCGAGTTGAGTCCGCTTGCATCCGCGTTTAGTTAGTTAGTAAGCGAGCGTACGCGTGGCAATTCAATTAAGTCTCACGGCGCGCCTGCGCGAGCGCGGGCGATTGCGAGCCCAGCGCCACGTGTAGCGATTTCTACGAATTTCCCTTTATTTCCCCTTTTTGGGTTTTTTATGACGAAAGTCTTTTCCCAAAATATTCCCTTTTTTGCTTGCGAGCGAGCGGCCGCCGGCCGGCCGCGCAAGGACAACCTGTACTGAGTAGTTAGCTACTAATGGTTGTTCTGCTTCGCATCTTACCAATAAACAGTCAGCACTTTCGCAGCTACGAGTTAAGCGTCAAGCGCGTCGCGAGGACCGATTGTGTTACAACGTTGCATGCAGATTGCTCACGATCGCCAACGTACGTGCGCGCGCGCCGCATATACCGACCGTCGAACTGCGTCGCGCCGCGCCGTGATACCGCGCGTTGCGTTGCATACTACTCGGCCAGGGATTTACGACCCCTGGGTAGATCGCGTTGTGCTCGAGTTTACTCGGTGACTTCACCCTGAGATCAGGGCTTGCGCCGGCCCGCGAATCCCGTGTAGCGACTGATCCCTGCGTGTTCCGCCGTTGTACCACCCGGCCGCCACTGCGACCGAGCGACGTGCGAAACGCAAGTTGAACAGTGCGATGCAGTTCAACTCGCCCCAGCCCGGCAAGCGATTCTGAAACTCCCCCTTGCGACCGCCATGATGGTGGTCGCAAGGGGGAGTTCCAGGAATGATCCCGGCTGGCCCTACAAATTGTTCTTCAAAATGCAGGAATCAATGTTCCAGCTCGTACGTGCTGTTTTAGAAAAGGACCAAAATCGAATTGGTTCCGCTCCTTACAATCAAAAATAGTCATTAAGCCTGCAAACAAATCCTTCTTTTAATTCCTCCGTATCCGTCACTCCACAATACTCTCTCGTCTTCGCATGGCTGAGTCTGTGAAGGACGAACGTATGCTTTCTGGCACTGCAGTACCTGGCAGAGTCAAAAAGCTGCTACAACATTTCGAGATAGATCAGAACAAGTTTATGATCAGAATTCGTATATTTGCTCATTTTTCTGACTCTAGTCAAATAAGGCGTGGCTTCCAGCCATCTTACAAGCGCCTTCTACTCATATAGACCAGCCGGAGACAACCATTACCAACATCGTCAGCGGCAACGCTCTCCGCGCTTCCCACCGACATGTCAAAAGTGCACATATACATTTACGCCGAACTCTACCTCGAAAAGCTTTTTCCTGGCCTAGAACATTCTTTTAATTCGCCATCTCCGGCGTAACTCTACACTGAAATTCCGAGTGGACGGCCGGCTTGGTACATGATCCCATGTGGCAACCTAGTGATCAAACGTTTGGTAAAATTGAATCCGTTCAGTTCGCAAAGGAAATCTGTGCGATTTGTACCGAAAAGTGTAAAGATACTACCGCAATGCTTTTGTGACCTATGTACTCATGAGTGCAGCCGGGGCATCAGAAAAGACATCGACCGTGAAATGAGGTTGTGTGAGAAGTACTTGGATGCGAACAGATCCTACCTCTAAATTAGTGGACTAGAGAGGATGGTAGATAGAACATGCGGGATCGGTATAGACCAGTAATGCGCTCAGCAGCTATATGGGATGTATATAGAATGTAATACTGACAAACATGTGACGCTGATTCTAGATGAGGTATTGATGAGAGGAAGTTTCGTAATACCGAAACAAGTTAATCGTTGTAAGCAGTTGTGTGAGAATCCTCTGTCGTTTATAGAGCTTTGCTCTTTCAGAATATATTAACTGGTGTGAGAACTGGCACAGGATCGATATGAGAAACGCCGAGACGTGCAGCTTGCAATAGACCTCTTGATCAAATAATGGCTTTTAAGTAAATATTTAGAAAGCGACTATATAATATGTTCATTTCAAAAAATCCTAGAAAATTGATCTAAAACATAACACTTGAATAATTGCAGATTGAATCATCACAGATCGACCATTTGATCAAAGATCGATATATTTCCTAATTTCCAAGCGTGAAACTAGATGACCACGATTATTCCAGACACAGGTTTTCTTCATAGTAGTTAAAATCCAATAGAGTATAAAAGTAGCCACTTACCCCAGTCCAGACCACTCTCACCATCCACATACCTCTACAGGCCACTCATCCACTCACAGCTCAACAACATGTCTACCAACGCTACCCCCAACGTCAATAGGACCCTTATCATGCTCAGTGAGGCCGCTGGGACCCACCGTAACCGCATTCAGTCGAGTGTTCCCGTGATGACTCGTCCGATGATGAAGTGTCAGCATGTCCGCTTCTGGACTGTTACGTGTCAAAGGGAGGGCCCGATACCATCAAAACGATGACAAATTTCACGGAGTCTGAATTTGACTATATTTGGACACGAATGAACACCCATGTTCAGTCCACGTGGAACGTCGGGAGAGGTCGTAAGTCAAAGCATCAGCCCAAGGATGTTCTTTCATGACACTCACTGTGCTCAAGCATCCTTCGACGTGGCAGATGTCTGGTTTGATTTTGATATGAAAGGGCCAACCTTCTAGAAGCTGATCATGGGATACTGGAATAATTGGCCGGAGCTGTACAAATTCGCAGTGACAAGAATGAACTCCAAGTACACTATGAAGAAGGAGATGTTGGAAGGCCAGGTTTTCTCGACGTTCGATTTTTGTCGATATGCCACAGATGTCACTTTTCAGCAGACTAATCGTCCATCTGGGAATATGCGTGAGGGCAAGTTATATTTCAGTGGTAAGCACAAGCTGTACGGATACAAAACCGAGGTGTCTGTCATTCCACGTGGATACGCTATTGGCTGCAGCAAGCATCGCCCTGGATCTATTTCGGATATTGACATCTTCTATGATAACCTGGATTTTCACGAGAGTTCCGTGGCCTAAGGCAGTGACATGGCTGAACTTGATGAGGATGGGGAATGGGATGACACCTACCCTAATCAATGGGGCATACTCGGTGACAAGGGATATCAGGGTGGAACAAGGCACATCAGGATGATTCATCCAGTTAAGAAGCCAATTAATGGGACTCTGACTGCTGACGAGGTGTTCAATGAGGAGCTGTCAAGTGACAGAATTATTGTGGAGAACTATTTTGGTCGCCTGTCAAGCTTATGGACTGTCATGTCCAACAAGTACAAGTGGAACGAAGACACGTACGATCTGGTTTTCCGTACTTGTGTGGCACTGACAAACATCCACGTCAAGTTCAATACGCTTCGTGACAGTGACCAGTCCTTCTATAAGTCGCTACAGAACTATCTTGTCAATACTGGAGACAACATCTCTCGTAAGAGGGCCCGCTCCCAGGAGCTCTATAGGGACAGGGTAAGGAGGAGGCTGGCGATGGAGTTTGATGACTGGCCTGGATATGATAGTATGTAGGGTTGACCATGCTCCAGACTTGATTCACCAGTAAAAATTCGATGTTCGAACCCTTTCAGGTAGGGGCAGGCTCTGAAAAAAAACTTTGTCGTTGATTACATCCATAGTGGAAGCTGCATTCAGGAAATGACATTTAGTCGTTCATTGTACTGTTCGAAGGCTAGACTAGCCATGCCACTACTAAGTAGTGTGCTGAGTAGTTTGATTGGACAAGCTTCCAGCGTGGCATTGGAGCGAACTTTGTCCCGCACACACTTTTCACCTTCCAGTACAAATCATCCTCATTACAGCAATTACTCAAGAGCAATCAACGTGGCAGGATTCGAACTGAGAAACTCAGTCAGTGCACTGTCTGATTTTAGGATGGACTTACAGTGCAATATGTAGCTGAGTATGCCAGCAGCCTCGACCAAGGGCGGGAGGGTAATGGCAAACACCCTGTATTTTGTTAAAGAAAAGGGAATAATTTTTGTACTGAGTAGTTTTGAAATGTTCGCGTATTTTCCTACTTGACGGACCTTTGATTAAAATATAATTTTTTTTTATTTTAGTTTGTAATCTAGGAAATGATGAAGCAATTAGGAAATGACTCGATTTTTAAGGAAATACCCCGTATTTGAATATGAGGTCTAATGGAACTATATGGGATATCTATACGGGATAATGATGTACTAGCTATGGAGACTATTTGAGATACTTGAGACTGAAGATGTGGAAGTTTGCAAAGATGTTGAAGGTGGGAGAAAGCTATGTAAGAGTACATTCCATGTGGGTATGGAATGCTCCAAAGTGATCTATCGATCTAACGAGGAAACATGAATTTGTTTGTGTATATAATCCAAATATTAAATGAATAGTGGGGAGTAGATTACGCTGGTGGACTCCTTGCTCAGCGTGGAATACATTAAAAGACTAAGGTCGACCAGCAGAGCATAAAACATTTCCCAAGCATGTAAATGCTGTCTATTATCTGCTAATGGTGACGTTTCAGAATGATTGGTTTACCATTTCCACTCTAGAACTCCCAGTCAGAGATGCTACTGATGGTCGAAATCCAACCTGTAGATGACAGTAGGCTGATGTACTCTTCCAATGAGGGTGATCTGTAGTCTGCTTGTCTGAGAACAGTTCTCAGACAAGCAGATATTTAGGTTTGCATGGTTACCATAGAAACAGGTTCGTAAATTTATGATTGTAGGAGAAGAAAAGTACCATAAGACCACAGGAGTTCTAGAAACGTTCATCTTCCTTGTAACATCAACTTGTGCTACGAATTTTTTATCTCCCTGAACGTCCATTCCACAGTTATGCGTGCCTAGGACATATCAATGTTTAATTGTCTCCGCTTCTTGGAAAGCTCGTTACCGCGATAACCCACCATCAGACAGGGATCCAATTTATATGCTGAATCAGTATATATGAAGAACTGCCTTCCTGAAATTAACATATGTTCAATCAAATGCTCACCATCATTCGAATGTCTAAAAATAGTGAGGCCGTATCTGCATCCCTCCATCGGATCAAACATGTGTAGTATGAGCCCATCAGGTATTGTAAGAGCTTTGAATTTAAGAAAGTGTCTCTTTTTGTGTCCATTATAAGCTTCTAGATGAATTTCTTCTGGAGTTCTGCTATACCAATACTTTTCCCGTCCACAAATCGGACACAGATTTACAACAGTGCCCCAGACCCAAATACTTTGTTTCATACTCTTCTTCTCTCTCAGTTATGAATCCAGCCTTGAAATGCTCCAAAAAATGCCCTTTCTGTTCGTAGAACTGCTCAATAGATTCGTAGATTATTTCACAGAACATCGAAGTATACCTCCCAAGTTCATATTCCAAATCTCTCCGCTCGCACGTAGTTCCTATCCTTGTTGCCATTATGCAGAATTCTAGTACCCCACTTTCACGATACAGTCTCCTCGCAGTCCAGAATTCTTCATCATCCCAATTTAACAACGAGACTATTTTACACACGTCACTTTTGAGGAAACGGAAGCGTCTGAGAAACTTAAAGTCTTCAAGTTTCCAAAGTCCAAAATGGCTATTAAATATATTTGAACGCCGCTCATGCTTCAGTATTTGATCTGGCTATTCTTTCTGTACCTCGTTCAGGAAGAAGACCCCCAGTGGTGTTGACGTATTAATGAGCCTACACTGCTCAAGTATAATTATGTTTCTGGTGTGCCGAGCTATTACTCTGGAACTCCACTGGTCTCTTTTTCTGCTTGGAACTCTCGCCATGACTTCGAAGTTCGGGTGCGGACATAAAATGACAGCTGCTATGTGCATGTGGTGTCGGGCAATCGCTATCCGCACCTCCAGAACAAGTGTCCTTCCGGACTTCGTAGTCACGAATGCAGACTGCTCTGTCACGCTCTTCCAAATCGGTCACATAACCATAAGTTCAGGTGAAAAGTCTCGCCGCCGCTGCTACTTTTGATTTCACTACAACCATTATGTGAATATGACTGCCCTTATCCGGGACACCTGGCTGCTATCCTTAGAATATGAGGTGCTTGCTTAATCGCTGAGCAGCAAAAAGACGTAAATTTTCCTACGTAGGAATTTTCCAATCCCTCTAATATTGATTCAGCACTTTGGTCAAGTGGGTGGGGGTTTCGCTCAGCGAGTGTTATGACTTGGAAAATGTCCACCAACATTGTTTACCATGCAGTCCCGATGAATTTCCAGATCCCCCTAAAGATAAAATTTGAATGATAATAGAAGGTTTTGGATGGCAACCCGTGCGGGTGTCATGCTCGTTTTTCCACGGAGATTTTGGTTGATCTAATCAAGTCGTGATATCACGGCATCGCTGTACTGAAAGTTGTTCTTGAGAGCGTCGCAAGAAGAGCTGAAAAGACATTTTCAATTTTTCAGCTCCTGTAAGCAGATCAAAAAGTTTTCAACATTTCCGCGGTTAAACATTCTCGCAGGGAGAACTACAAGACGAAACTGCTGATTCATGAAGCGTGACAGAAAGCTTCACAGACAGCTGTCGTCCAGAAACACTGATGGCGCCGACGCACCGTCGATGCAAAGAGATTCGCTCTCAATATTATGAGAGAGACAAGTCTATGAATAGAGCAATGTCAAAAGACACATAGTTTACACGAAGTACTGCCATAACTTTCCTTGCACGCATGTGTTCCCCAGAGAGCAGTGGTATGATGCGTGTCTCGGCACTACTGGACAATACTGGGATAGAGGATGGGCATCTTTCTACAGACCCGGGTACATCTGTTGGTCAGCTATGCATTGGAAGATCTAGTGGCAGCAGCTCGTTCAATTATTCTGAGTCACAGGCTGCGCTCCCTGCCCTATATGGTGTGCCCCATTTCGAAGAGCTCGATGTTCCATCTGCCTCGATTGCGAATCCAGTTTATATTCCTGATGGTGCAGTTTTCGACGCGGATATGAGCAGTGTAGGACCAGCCGGGATGGCGGTCGCAAGGGGGAGTTTCAGAATCGCTTGCCGGGCTGGGGCGAGTTGAACTGCATCGCACTGTTCAACTTGCGTTTCGCACGTCGCTCGGTCGCAGTGGCGGCCGGGTGGTACAACGGCGTAACGCGCAGGGATCAGTCGCTACACGAGATTCGCGGGCCGGCGCAAGCCCTGATCTCAGGGTGAGGTCACCGAGTAAACTTGAGCACAACGCGATCTACCCAGGGGTCGTAAATCCCTGGCCGATAGTATGCAACGCAACGCGCGGTATCGCGGCGCGGCGCGACGCAGTTCGACGGTCGGTATATGCGGCGCGCGTGCACGTACGTTGGTGATCGTGAGCAATCTGCATGCAACGTTGTAACGCAATCGGTCCTCGCGACGCGCTAGACGCTTAACTCGTAGCTGCGAAAGTGCTGACTGTTTATTGGTAAGGTGCGAAGCAGAACAACCATTAGTAGCTAACTACTCAGTACAGGTTGTTCTTGCGCGGCCGGCCGGCGGCCGCTCGCTCGCACGCAAAAAAGGGAATATTTTGGGAAAAAGACTTTCGTCATAAAAACCCAAAAGGGGAAAATAAAGGAAGATTCGTGAAAAAGACTACACGCGGCGCCGGGATCGCGGTTTCGGGGCAATCGTTCGCGCGCACGCACCGTGACACTTAATCACAACACCACGCATACGCTCGCTTACTAACTAAGGCGGACTCATGCGGACTCAAAACAACGAGCGCGCGCTCGCAGCGATTCCGTCGACCAACATAAACTGCGCCACACAATTCACGGGCCTCTGCTTTTTCCACTCTCCGAGCCTTTGAAATTTCTCTTTCTTCTTCTCTTTCTTCTTCTCCCTCCTCTCCTGTAGGACCTTAGCCCTGTAAGATAGATTGTACCTCCAAGGAGGATTAGTAGATAGAGATAAGGCTTCGAACTCATGAGTGAGAGCGCCGATTCCACGAGGCGGATGTCTCGTGCGATCCTGGTAGCCCGAGGGGTGTGTCGGGTGGATCGATCCCTCGGAGCCCGGACACCTGTCTCCCAACTCGGTAGCGGGTGGTAGAGCGGGGTCCGGGACGGCTGGATCTAACCTGCCGGAGGGATCTATTAGCCGTGGCCGTCCTCAACCCACTCCAGGGTTAACTAGGGGCTTAGCGCGATGGATCCCGTGGGGAATTGTGGTCGCCTCCACGCGTGGCTGCCCACACAGCGGATTCCGCAGCTGTGATACCGCAGGCGGCTGCGGTCGAGACCGATTGAGAAGCCCACGGGCGTTGGCTCGGTTGACCGGTTGGGGGTGCCGAACCGACAGCGCTCCCAGCCGGTAGCCTTGTCCCGGTGGGCGGAAGGCCTCTCCCGGTCGCCTGGTGGCGTTAAAAGAAGCGGGAAGGTGGTCCACTACCGCGGAGACGAAATGCCCTAGGGCAATCCACGTGCACGCCCGCCGGAGGAGCCTCGCGGCGGGCAATTAGGGACAAGTGCGAGCGATCCCCAATTGGAGATCGGAACGGAGCGGCTGGTATCCTGTGAAGGAATTGCCGCCGCCGTTTAGTTGTAAGTTAAACGACCACGGTCGAATGATTTGGAACCGAAACGATCTGCCTTTATTGTAGCTTAGTGGTCAGTCCGTTGACCTTAACTGGTCAACGAGACTGCCGGGACCGGTCCAGGACCGATGGTCCCAGACCGGTGGCCTACGGCCCTTGTGGGGTCTCTATACGGCTCGGGGGCCAAATCGGGCTAACTGCTACGTTGCAACGTGTATGCAAATGGAACCGGCTAGACGTAACGTACAAATGCACAGTGGTAACGGGAGAATCTTCCCGCTCGTACACGTGTGCGACTAATCGCGCCTATATCGCTACACGTTGCACGCTCGCCGAAGGGTCCCGCGCAAGCAATGTGGCCCGGTGCCGATGCAAGGCGGCATGCGCCCATTCGCCCTCGGGCGACAATTACTCTGCCACGTCACCGTTGCGAGCGGGTTGGCGACGCGGCTCTTCGCGGCTGATTATTTGCCGAATAGCCATTCACGCTCGCGAGCGTCATCTGCATGCGACCCTTCTCTTGCGCTCTTTCCGGCCTCCTGGGAGGCATCCCTTCGCGCCCCTTCAGAACGCCATATGGGACAAGTCTCACATCTCCCTTTTATGTTACCTCTTCTCTTTCATTCTCTCCACTTCCACCTTTCTTTTTTCTTCAGCAGCATTTCTTTCTCTCACTTCAGTCTTCGTCTCATTGAATTTGTCTCTAGTTCCTGACGTACTGTTTCGATTTCCAGCCTGTGGTTCTCACGCCTCTCATGGCACTCAGCAGAGGCCCTCGCGAATTCCTCAGAATTATTTAGTAATCTAACGGCTTTCGTTTTTGTTTCAAGCGGATTGTACCTTGCACAAATAGTGGTAGGGCTCCTGGAGTTTCGATTTTTACGGGTTCGCGGAGTGCCAGTAGAATTATCCTCTTCTCCTGGAAGAAGATTATCTACTGGTTTGACCGGACATTGCTCTGTCCCGAAGATCCGAAGGAAACGAAATTTTGCGTGCTTCTCGAGCATCATTTTCACGCCTCTCTTCCGCTAACATGCGTTCATTCTCTTGCTTCTCCTGCATCATTTGTGAGCAAAAATTGAAAAGCTCCAAAACTGCTCCTCTGCTAAGAGCTCTGAGTCTCCTTTCCTTGCGTTTTCTAATGATAATTTCGATTCTTTTTATGCAATGCTTGCTGTTAGTAGTCCTCGGTATAGCGAAGACTACTGACAGAAAATTATAATTTTCTTGATCTGTTTAGACTCTCCGAAATATTTTCAAACACCTTTTGCCTCTCCCTCTTTCCACCTGTGGTACCTAGGTCGTGAAGCTATCTGGCACGAGAATGGAAACGCTATCCTACGACTAAGCAGACGTTAAGCTTCACCTGCGTGTGGGTTTGACAGTATTCGATAGCAAAGGTGGTAGAGGAAGTTAGTAGGTAGACATGAGCGTCACGAAAGCAACGATTCAGGCGTGAGAGTACGCTCGGCAAACGGAGGTCACCTCCGTACGAACCACCGCAGTTTGTCACCAGAGGCGCTCCTGATACAGCCCGATGGCACGGCACACGATCAGCCTCGCATACCGCGTTAGGTAGAGAGTGCGCAACTCGACGAAAAAATATAACCTCGCTAGGCCTGAACACAAAGCGTATAATTCATTCGTAGACTTGAGAACGTTTTCCTTGCTTTTGTAGTACCCTTTCTCTCCAGATACGACGCTAATACCTATTCAACCGCGATGGTATCACATTACAGTGTAAACAATGCACGACGTTTGTTGCAACATCCACGGATGGGAAAGGATTGTGGACTGCGTGTGTGGACCCGTTGGTCCGTTGGCCGTGCAACATCTCGTTTGGTACACACGTGTGCCAGTCGCGCGCACGCTTGGGCTGTAATGCTCGTGCATTGCAGTCACCTGTTTAGTCTGCCGGAATTCGTATTCCGCGGGAAATCGTAACTTTCTGCTGTTCTCGAATTCGCCAGGTATAGTACACGACCCAAATGAACATTATTATCCAATACTTCTTTTACGAGTAAAATATCTTGCGAAAAATCAGATACCCTCTTCTTCGACCTCTTTCACGCTACTGGACTTCCTCTTCATGATCAGCATCAGACTCTAGCTCACTATGCCTGTCATTTACGGCAGTCGGCATTACTCCTGTATCAGCTTCAAGATAAATGGGAGTGTCTTCTGATACCAGTGGTAGTTCGATCATCTTCTCTGTTTCTTGTCCTCGTGTGATTTTACTCGTATCCGAATTGGCGTCGAAACATATAAGTGAGGATATATTCATCCTGGAGCTGTTTTCTGTAGAAGACATATAGGTTAGGTGACCAACTTCATTGATGTACTTATTCCTTCTGTTTTTATCTCATCAGACACTACCAACTGACACTTTGGTTCGTTATCAGTTCAATCCGTATCTGGATCAATTTTTTTACATAGAAATCTGTCCAGCCTAGAGCGATTCAACGCGACACGACGTCCATGACACCAACGAGACGTGTGGGGCTTTCCTGACAAAAATTTCAAAACTGTTACACTTTATTATAGTGGAAAAACTTTCCATATCTTGAGCATTGAGCAATTCGGCCCGCCAAACACTTCTACGGTTCCATAATCGTATTGTTAGAAATACAGCCCGACTATCCTACAAAATTACCACCGGCGGGATTCCAATCCTTCTATCTCTCTAGGCATGCCTATACTAATTTTTAAGAGGGAGCTAGCTAGATTCGAATAGAAAAGTTTTTGAGATATTTATGTAAACTTTAAGAGCGCTCTCATACAGTCTCGCATAACCAATTTAGTGAAAGTCCCATGCATTGGACATCCGTTCTTTCGCTTTCGACAGTGAATTCATCTTGATCGGGTTTGAGTGGATCCAATTCCCAGTATATTTACGATCCATTCCCCGAAATTTATTTGCACTACCCAGATACGTGGCCTCTAGCCATACTACGTTTCTATATATTTCCTTCGAGTTCCCTAATCATGACTGACAACTGGGCTGAAGGCAGATTGTTTTTCTATCTCAACACTATCAGATAGCTGAGATAGAAACGATCAGAAAAACTTGGCTGTGCGTTATCAAGACGAAACGCGCTTGCACCACGTATAATGAAAACTTTTTTTGATGGAATGAGATAGTGAACCAAATCGCAGATGCTCAAGAGCTGAGTTTGAGAGATGTGCTCTAAACCAACCATCCAGATGATCTTAATGAAGAAATTTCTCGGCAAGTAGCATACCAGCCTTATTTTGGGCTTCTATACCGAATCTTCCAGCGACATCCACTAGAAACTCCTTCCAAGCGTCCAGAATGTCTAGTTAGCAATAATTGGAAGCAAAGAATAGATTAAAGGACAGACAGATTATAGATTTTCATGATATTTAAACCAGAATGACTAAGAGTTTCACTGGAAGCATATTGAAGTTCTATTCTCTTTTGAACTCGATCCTGTTAGTTCATTGATCTGATTAGGATGCAATTGGAGGAAATTAGAAGAGTGAACTCAGCGCCACATCCAGCACATGAAATCGAAGAAGCAGAACCAGCTCAACCTCAAAAAATTAGCTCTGAATGAAATAGAGTCATGCATGTATCATCGCTGGCTGCAAGTGATAGCGACCATAAAGATGAAGAGGTGATGAGAGCAAAAAGTAGGGTTGAAAACACAGGATCCAATCGCGTCATCGAAAGGGCTCAAAATGGTTCAGAAAATCACCATCAGCTCTTTTCTCCTCCTGAACGGGAGCTAGACATCAGTATGGACTTATCAACGCTTTTAAGCGATTCAGAAAGAGACAGAAACACACAAAGAACTTTTTCTAAGGATGGTAATGCTGCAAAACCCCTCGGAGATTTACCAAGGTTGCCGATTGACTACTTCTCAATGAGATAATATCCTGCTGTGCTCATATCCGTCGTCGTGGTCATAAGACTGAACACTTCAATGAGGTGGCAGAGAACCTAAATTATGCAATGGACTATGTATAGTCTATTTGCATAATTTAGGTTCTCTGGCCTTTAGTCCAGTAGCAGTTCTGGTATACGGGATGCTGTAGAATACCGATGGTGCGAATTGATACATGAGATTCATACGACTCATTTAACTTTACCAAAGGAGAGATAAGTTCTTGAGCAGAAGCCCAAAAAGTGTATTATCGGAGGCTATGAGACTTTTTCAAGAGATTATGAAACAATTTTTTCACCAATTCTTAATTGATGAAAATAAAGCAAGGGAAAAGAGAGGAGAGAGATGAAGAGAGAGACAACGAATTGTTGCCTTCTGCAAATTCTGTTAGAATGTGGCAATGAATAGACAATCTAGACATGAGAGTGTCATTAATAATGTATCATCTGATGTAGTTTACAATGAATGAATGGAATAAATGAGGATAGAGCACGAAGAGCATCTGATTCAACATTTAGAAACAGGAAGAGCTTCGTAACAGATAAACAGTCAATGGCAATGGAGTTTTTAAAAGAAGGTGAGGAAGGTGGGATGAGACTGGCCAGAGAAGAAAGGGATTTCGGCGTGCAATTATTGTACAATGAGGCACATTTTATTTCCCTGACGCGAGGGCGTTTGCAGCGATTGCATCGAGTTGAATCTGCTTGTATCCGCCTTAGTTAGTAAGCGAGCGTATGCGTGGCGTTGTGATTAAGTGTCACGGTTCGTGCGCGCGAGCGCGTGCGCGCGAACGATTACCCCGAAACCATGAGCCCGGCGCCGCGTGTAGTCTTTTTCACGAATCTTCCTTTATTTCCCCTTTTTGGGTTTTTTATGACGAAAGTCTTTTTCCCAAAATATTCCCTTTTTTGTGTGCGAGCGAGCGGCAGCCGGCCGGCCGCGCAAGGACAACCTGTACTGAGTAGTTAGATACTAATGGTTGTTCTGCTTCGCATCTTACCAATAAACAGTCAGCACTTTCGCAGCTACGAGTTAAGCGTCAAGCGCGTCGCGAGGACCGATTGTGTTACAACGTTGCATGCAGATTGCTCACGATCGCCAACGTACGTGCGCGCGCGCCGCATATACCGACCGTCGAACTGCGTCGCGCCGCGCCGTGATACCGCGCGTTGCGTTGCATACTACTCGGCCAGGGATTTACGACCCCTGGGTAGATCGCGTTGTGCTCGAGTTTACTCGGTGACTTCACCCTGAGATCAGGGCTTGCGCCGGCCCGCGAGTCCCGTGTAGCGACTGATCCCTGCGTGTTCCGCCGTTGTACCACCCGGCCGCCACTGCGACCGAGCGACGTGCGAAACGCAAGTTGAACAGTGCGATGCAGTTCAACTCGCCCCAGCCCGGCAAACGATTCTGAAACTCCCCCTTGCAACCGCCATCCAGGCTGTTCCTACACATATCTCGTAACGAAGAATTGAAAACGAGACCCTGACGAAGAATTTAATGCTTGAAATTGCTGAAAGGAAGATGTAACTAGAGACTGAAGAGCTTTTAATGCAGAAGAACAAGCTGGAAAGCGAAAGTGAAACCCATGCTGATGCTCTTCATGCTCTGATTAAAGCAAGTTCAAAGCTGGATAGAATTGCAGACAAACTTTTGGATTGGCACAAAAAGTGCGATAACAATGGAAATTTTTGGGAAACTGCGGGGATTAGGGGTTTGGTCGCAAGGAATTGCAGTTATGAAGCGTTCAGCTGAGGTGTCGGGCAGCTGAACTGGTCCGTATTGTTCCGGGACGTACCAGAAAGGGCGAATTGCATTCCGTCATCGGGCACAGCGAGCGCTATATCACCGAAAGGACAGCACAAATGGGGCTTTGAATCCACGGACATGTGTAGTAGCACGGAGCGACAGCAGGGACTCGGCTCTTCGAGCACGCGTGCGCCGACGCAGATACAGGCAATCCTACACTAGTAGAGATACTGTTAGCAATAGTATCAATATCAGTTTACTCTGGTAGAAGTACACGGAAAGTGTTAGAGTAGTAGGGAACTTGTAGGGACCACTTGGTCCACCCCAATGGTTGGTCGGGACCATCGGTCCAGGCCAACCAAGATCCGATTTTAACGTATTTTGTACGGTTACTCACGGCAAACGGGTTCAATAAAGTCAGCACTATTGTGGACTACACCCTTTCCCTGTAGAAAGCGCCTTACAACGACTGTTCAGCGTGCCATCTCTCTCTTGAGGGAATCCTTTTGATTCCCAATCGTTTTCCGTCGTGCATAAACCGCACGACGCACTGCAACGCGCCGTGGCGCCCTTTCGCGGATGTGCAAGAAACTCCTACCACGAAGTAGTGAACAAGGCCGGATGCTTACTGTCGCACATCCCACATTCTTTATACCCCGCGCAGGAGATACTCCGTTCGGAGAAAACTTTACCTCCAGCCAACCTTTCAGTAGGATGGGGATGGCGGATCAGACTATTCTAGGCTGGAAGAAATTTGCCGAAGACCAGCTCTATCGCTGTACCGACTTCGCAGTCGAAGACCAATACCTCTCGGTCCACGATTATTTGGATCACTACTCCACTCGGAGTCCGGCTGATCACCGCCGATTGGAGACTATCTCTTCTACTGCCCGTTGGATCACCAAGACTTCTCGCTCGTCGCTCGCTCTACCCCATCTCAGAGTAACTCATCGCTTTGCAGCTAGAAAAATCCTACAGTATAGACGAGGAGGTTCTTATCGACATGAATGTAACTTGAAAGAAGACTCTCGAACTCTTCATTATTCCGTAGTCAATCTTCCACATTTCATGTAAAGCCTGTAGACAAATATAACCAGCCACAGAGGTTTAGAAGCAATAATAAAGGTCGGTTCCAGTCATGTTTCGTAAAAGGATAGATACTATCTATCTTTGTATTCACATGAGAGAAATAATTTTTCAGCTCCTTAATCATTCTACAGACACACTCAGCTTAGATATTACATTGTTGAAACTTTTCTCATTTTCAGAGAGATCCGAGCGGGGAAATCCGACAATCATATACAGCCTAGGCAAGTAAGCTGAATCAGCATACATACAATACTGTTTATCTCCTTTGTTCAAATGTTCTTGTAGAGCACTTTGGAGTTAAAATTCCTTGTAGACAGCCATATCATGCCCCGTCCCTCCATCAGTCTGTTCATGTGGCCAATGATACCATCCGGGAACATTAAGGCCTGTATCTTAAAGCAGTTTCTTTTCCTATTTCTATTTTTTGTTGTACGTTGCATAGTGCCGCTTGGCCTCAAAATTTACATGTTAGTGGCATCCAAGAAACCAATAAATTTATCTAGTGGTGATCCTTCATAATTCGCCTTCATTGCGTACATTTGAGCCCTTTAGTTATTGAATGGAGCATTGAAAGTTCGAACTAGAGGAAAAAATGTCTTATAAAATGACTCAATACGTTCATAAAAAAATTTCACATCCTGAAGATGAACTCCTCCCAAACCACCATTCCATACACAAGTATTACTCAGCTTTCGAGCTATTATACGTATTGACTCTACCGGTCCAGCGATGTATCTTCTTCGATTTGTGTTAAAATCTTCCTCTTCCCATCCCAGGCATGCTACAATTCTCTGCTTGTCATTCTTTTTGATTTTGAGATGCTGTACGCCCTCAAGTTGGTCTAGTCAGTCTTGTACTGCAACGCCACTTGGCGGAGCGCTTACAGAACGATATTTCACCTCCGATTTTGGGCACTCCATCCAAAACTATTTTTACCAAACTACTTTGGACTATTTATTAGAACTATAGTCCAATTACTGAACATGCGACACGTGACACCAGAGAAAAACTGAATTTTACACTACAAATAACAAATTTCAATGTATTTACAGTGTGCCACCGCCGCCGGAGCACCATTCAATTAAGGTTCTTGTCGACCACCCCACTGTATCATTATTTTGTATGCTTTAGACCACAAACACAAGTACATTTAGGTCTACAAGCCAAATATAACATAGTATTTTACTACACGTGAATCGACTAGTTCTTGGATTTCAGAAGCCAGTCGGAAGCCCGGAGTCCAATCTACTCCCAGGGTTCGTCTTTTAGACTGATTCAGTCTGCTCTGCTCATTTCAATTGTGCTTTCCTCTCTTCTATTTTCCCTTTCCGCCGGTTCAGCATCTCAATTTCGGGACGCTGTATCAGCATTGCCCCTAACACGCATCACTGGTTTTCTGCGAGCTCCTCAATAAGTTATTTCAGCTGCCTGGTGCCCTCCTGGAGGCATGGCTACGAACCACTCCCAACTTGCGTTTCGCAGCCCCACGGTAGTCTGCTTTGTCTATGGTTATAGTTTCTGGCCTGGTTCTGGAACTCACCTCCCCGCTGTATCAGCTCTCTGTCTCTTCCGTTTCGCTAATTCAGCAACACTCCAGCCAGTTGAGTCTCGGTTATGGATTTCATAAGTCTAAGTCAGACGATTCTCTTTTGGTCTACCACTCTTCCCGAGCCTGAATACTGAGACAGGAGGTCTAGAATACCTCTTTGTCGCTCATCGATTTTGCCTACATCCAAGCCTACCCGCTGTCCATTCGACGAAGCCATTGCACTACATCTCTTCATCGAGTCGCAAAGAGAAGATTTTGTTTCGCCTTTCTTAAACTAGTACCATTTCTACATAGTACCGCCTTGCCTCCTCCAGAAACAATATGTCCACGGAAGCTCAGAACATTACACTTCGACTCCTCGAGAGATATGTGGTGCTCTTTGTTATCCTTGTCTGTATGTTTGAAAGAGAATGACTCTTATGTGATTTTGGTGTCGACATTGCTTCTCAGGCCCTGTCCACATATACCTGTACGAGCCTGGACGAACCTGTACGCCCATAGGATAGGCCGTTTTGTGGGTATTTTAATATTAAGCAACTTTCGCTCCTTGTTGAGTAAGGAAAGCCTGGGCGTATGATCATTGCCACTTGGCGATCATTGGACGGAGTACTGATAGGTGAATGCGACAGATGCCGTCAGGCTTCCGACATAAGACAAGATCATATGTAGGTAGCTACTTCGGAAACTAAAGGAGATAAAAAAGCGTTGCAGTGGTTAACCGATGCAGTATGCTTCGCGCTCACAAAACAGCACCAATTTGAGCCGTCTGAACCTGCAGGCTGCGTTCATCCTGCATACAACGATTTGGAGCATTGAATTTATATTTTGCGTGCCATGATGTGCAATATCTGTGTTCATCATCGGTGCAGTCCTCCCATCTATATTCAACACAATACCCCTTTCATCTAGGGCGGCCGGGAGAGCGTTCATTGACGTCTCCGTACCTCCTCATGGAGGTTGTCCCAGCCATCACACCTGAGCAATGGTTGATAAACGAGCTTATTGGTGACGAAGATTCAGAAGATATGCTTTTTCTGCGGTTCATGTGGTATGGTTTGAAACGTAAGAGAAGGAAAAGGATTGCAAAAGAAATGCGTGACTCTAGTACTGAACGGCTTATTCCAAGATGGGAATATGCTTGCTTTGCGCATGTCTCCAGTTTTCTCAGCGAGAGCAGATTCAGTGATACATTCCGCCTCTCTCGATCGTCATTCATGAAGTTGCTACGCTTGATTGAGTCATCACGCTCAGAAAATGAAGATAACCATGTACGAAGAAGTCGTGGAGTACCTACTGATCTTTGTCTGGCAATAACACTACGTATGCTGGCTGGCGGCAGCTATGCAGACCTCGAAACATGCTATAAAGTACACAAGAGTACCATATATAAAGTACTCCACGATACTTGTGATATTCTGCTTCATATCCTACCACTTCCTGGCCTTTCCAGCAATGAAGCAGAGCTGAATAACATTTCAACGCTTTTCAAAACTTCAAGGAAAAGCAGAAACCCTCTATCAGGATGTGTTGGAGCAGTAGATGGCATTTCCATCAAGATATCGAGACCCAAAAAAGATGAACGCCCCGCGGCGTATTACTGCAGGAAGGGGTACTATGCACTGCCAGTGCAGGCACTAGTAGACTCTGAATATAGATTTCTATGCTATTCAGCTCGCTGTGTGGGAAGCACACACGATGCTATCGCCCATTCCGTTTCTAGTTTGTCTCATTTTCTAGAAAATGGAAACCTTCCAATGGAATATTGGATTTGCGGTGATGAAGCTTATTTGTGTACTGAATCGCTATTGACACCTTATCCAAGGTCGCAAAGTGGTGAAAAAGAAGACACGTTCAACTTCTTTCTATCCTCTTATAGGATACATGTCGAACAAGCGTTCGGACATCTCACATGGCGCTAGGGTATACTAAGACGTGGACTAGGATTCTCGTTGCATAGAAACACTAGAATCGTATGCGTCTGTATGAAGTTGAATAACTTCTGTATTGATAACAGTGATGGAGAAAAGACCGAATACCGGAGAACGCGTATTGAGCTTGATGAAATAGCTGCGGAGATAATTAATTGGAATGTACAGGTATCCCAAACGCAGCAAGAGTTGAACATTTCGTCGGGTGGAATGAAGCAAATTCTACCAAGAACATGGTCTAGGAAGAGGGACTTGTTGCGGGACATGGCGTGGGAGGCCGGATATCGGAGACCTTTCTGCAGCGAAGATACGGTTTAAGAAAGCTGAACAATCATCTGCATCATTTGGAATGCTCTACAGCAAATAATTTATCCCATGCTTGATTGCTCAATGCAGTCTACATCTTCATGTGTGACAATATTTCATAATCAAGGCAAGTTGAACTGATTCTTCACTATCACTTACTTACACACTATGCAAGTAATTATGCTCCCTCTATAGGAATTTGAGAGATAATCCTGACACACTGCTCCTCGACATGCTCGAAGTGTTTCTGTGCTGCTTCTACAATTCTCGAATTTCCTGTAGCTTTTGCTTGTTCCAGTGTTTTAGTGGCTTTTGCCAGTACACTCATGATGATATCAATTTTCTCTTGATGGACGGTACATTTTGCGACTCCCGTGCAGCTCCCGTCAAAGTCTGCAATTTGGCTCAAACCAACACGTTTTTCTTTGTCAGCTTCTGCTGTGTTTCCAGTCGATGCGAATATCTTCACAATCGCTCTTACCCTTGCCTGTGTTAATTTACCCATATGCTCGCAGGTCAAAGAAAACTTGTCATCATCTGGATCTTGAAAGACCTGCACTCCACGCTTTTTGACATTGACACCAGATTCATCCCGAATCGCCGATGAGTCAAGACGTTTTCCAGATAATAGAGGCATTATTGAGTCACTTTCTACACATCCTTCGTCATATCCTTTTCTGTCAACTCCATTGTTATCAATTGTCTTGGATGCCAGACGAATAAAACTGTCATCCTGCTCAGGTGATCCGAAACGAGCTGCACAAAACATGATATAGACTCGTTTGCTTTCAGCATTCAACTCTCCATTTCGCAAACGGTGCAGAAAATTCGGAAAGCTTTCTGGGTCATTTTGTCCTGACTGTTGCCAACGATGTTTCGGTTTCGTGAACGCCGAGCGAATGTCCGTGAAAACTGATCTAAGTTTTTCTCCAGTGCGTTTCACTACTGGAGCGGAGGATGGATCAACACCCGCAACTCGGCCCCCAAAATAATCTTTCCCAGTTATCGTCGCGTTATTGAAACGCTCTGCAACTGTGTCCCAAAACGAATCCCTGGTTACTCCCATATCTAACTGACTCCTGCTGAGGGGTATTCTCTGAGGCGTTAATAGCAGCTTTCCGTGCCTCTTCATCACCCCTGAGAATAATGATAAGCCTACCGAAGTCACTGAGCGAGAATGACTTGCTTTGAGAAGAAGTCATGTTTTCACTTTCCATGCCATCGCGCATAATATTTAATGCAATGCTAGAGCTTCCATCGCATTCCAAATCTTTCCTCACATCTTTGTTTTTGCCCGATCCGCTCCATATTTCACGGAGTGTAGAGGCTTCACTAGATGGAAGGCACTCAAAAAGTTCTTCAATAGTCGGCGCCTTGAACATGATCTCCAGGTATTTTCCAGCATGTGCAACAATACTCTCCATACGCTTGCACACTTTGTTTGCAGCTAGTATCTGTTCAAGTGTCATCCCTTCTTTAGCAAGGAATAGAACTTTAACCATAGCTCTCCCCACAAGTACTTTCTTGTTTCCTACAACTTTCAACTTCCATTCCCTGTTAATCTCTCGCAATTCTCGCAACGTACACTCAGAAACGTATGAGAATATCATGTCTTTCCGGAGGTTACTATCCTCCGGTGAAGGTGTTGGAGACCCTAGTAGGGTCTCCAACACCTTCTTCACACCTTGATTCCTGAGACAGAGAACTGATCCTGTCGTTTTCCTCTACGAACTCTTGTCCTTCTGCACTGATGACATCAGAGATATTCATTTTAGCTCTGAATGTAATCTTTAGATGTATAACGAAGAATATTGCAACGTCCAAGGTTTCGTTGTATCTGTTAATGGATATTGCAATATGGTGGGCTTGAAAATGAAACTGTTTCATTTCTTGTTTTGTACAGCGATCGTAACATGTCTGCACAAGATAAAAGTTAGAACTGGTCAGATAGTGCCCTGGATGCACAAATTTGCCACTGTGTTAATGGTGCGCTCATCGTCTCATCCTTTCCCACAGTGTCGAACCTGTGTGGTGTGAATAATGGTTTGAGATTTGGCTTGGCTTGCGATGTACATGTTTCAAAGGAAAATGAATTTCGAAACAGGCTGTGCCTTCAGATTAACATCCTCTAGGGTAGATGATATATGGAGACAGTGTTCGCCAGCGGACGGCTTTGCGTGCACCCGGTGCACGCAAAGCCGTCCGTTGGGCCAAGGGTGCGTATAATTTGTACGAGGATACTAGCTCGGTTAACACAGAGGACAGTTCCCGCCGACGACAGAATTCAGGATGTCCCGCTCGTCATACACCAAGTGTCGTGATACTGTGCTTTTAGGGTATTAATATTATGTCAATCCTGTCGGTGATCTTGTCGGAACTTACGCCTTCTGGACCAATCAAAGTTCTCTAATATGTCGGTACAGGCTCGTCCAGGTTCGTCCAGGTTTATGTGTACAGGGCCTCAGAACTGGTCTCTGTCACAGATAGAGAGTGTAAACAAAAATAGGAAGCTCGGCTCTCAAGAATTGTCGAAATTGTCATGGATGAGACCGGGTGATTGTATATAACCGTTGCTCCCATAACCTGCACCACCATTCCAAACCTGCAATATTGAAAAATCAATATATTCTGCGCATTTCCGCATCATCCCACAACCGCTTCCCACGAAGACATTCGCTCAATTCACATTAGTGAAAATACAAAGCACCTCAGAGGTGCTTTGTATTTTCACTCCAGATCATCAGCCCCCACGTCAGACGTGGGGGCTGATGATCTGGGGCTCGATGGTCATGTTGACGCATGCCCTGTGTAGTGAAGGTGGGAGCAGAGACAGTTGGACGCAGGGTATCGGTCGTGGAGGACATGCAACGTCACATGTTAGGAGTTGCCGATAAGGTATCACTGTCCGCCAGGCGTAGGAGTGATGGACTCGGGGGAGGCTTACAAGCGCTTGAAGCTGGGGCATCTGCTGTTCGCCAAACCTGTTACCATGCCGAGCCGCAAATCGATCTCGATTTCCATATTGCACACAGCGCCGCTTCGTCAAGTCATCACCATGATCCTTGTCCACGTCTTGCTCCATCGTTGCCACAGGGCTACCGCGTTTGAAGTACAGCGAACAATAAAAGCGCGCATACCGCGCAATCAACACCGGTTGAAATTGCGCCTGTAAAAGACATTAAAAACATATCAGACGCGGCGGTAATACCCAATCCAGTAGCCATCCACACCGAAGATGCAGTCGGCGTCCAGAACACAGACCGAAGACGAAACGGCTGCCGCAGCACGCGTGCGATAAGAATTCGGAAATGCCAACAGTTTCGTCTACATGGAAACAGCAGCGCCCAACGAAACGAGCAAAGAGGATTCAGACAGCATTGGCGGCGCACTGAGAGCGTGCATGAATGCTCTCTGGTTCAGTATGAATAAGGGCGGTGAAGGCGGCAATGGAAGCCAGACGATGGGAGAGTTTCTCACTGGTGAGTAGACGATGGAGACGGCGGCTAAGAGCGGCGACAGCCGGAACTCGTTCAGAAGCATGATCTGTGTCGCGTGAGGACTGCACATTGGACTCCGACATTGGTGGTGTTAGTTGTGGTCGTTCCTGGTGATGTCATTCCAAAAAGATTCGCCAGAACAATTGTTTCCGCTTGAGTAGAATTGATTTCGCCCATGTTGGCGACGGGAACATGCGGTAAACAGGCGGGGAAGACGGCAAGGAAGACGCAGAGGATACTTACGATGCGCGACAAGCTGAGAAATGTGTGAATATCACTCATGGCAAACAGACGTTGAGAGAGAGCGGAAGGGAAAGGGAACACATTTCAGAGAGAGGATGTGCGAGGCGGAAGGGAGAGGGAATAATTTCATGGCCTTGATGGGTCATGCATGCACGGCTTACAGAAAATGCTTATCTGACAGTTAAATGGCCGGCGTGCTTCCAGTAGAAAGCCGCCGGCCGCCGGTACAAAGTTGATAACATGTCACAATTCAAAATTGTGACTCAAAATTTTGTACCGGCCTGTTATGCTTCAATTTCAAGCACACCCCTCAGTGACATGTTGTACCTCCCGCCAATAAGTGGCAGTGTTTCTGTTGCATACTTTGAGCATAACGTGCACAATGTGCACAATGATTGTGGACATGTGTTTACTCGAGACGCCATGGCGTGGATGTCTTGGCGGTGCTCATTGTAATTCACGCTCAACAGTGCGTGCATGCGGACGCGGACATCAGCACACGACGGAGCATGGGATACGTCCATGCATGGACTGCATCTGACTGTAAAGGGGTATAGGAGTGTGGAGCATGTATGGCATGGATGGTTGTACACATAAGTGTGTGGCGTGCGAGAAGCAATCAGTGGAGCAGTGTGTGGACGTCGGCACTTTGCAATAAGGCGTGTATGATTGTACAGGGGTATAGGAGCGTGGAGCATGCATAGCATGGATGGATTTACACATAAGTTTGCATGAGTCTGTGGCGTGCATGGATGGCACAGATGGGAGTACAGAGAAGTGTGCATGAGTCTGTGGCGTGCATGGATGGCACGGAAGGGTGTACAAATAATTTTGCATGTCTGTGTGGCGGCAGTGAAGCAATCAGTGCAACAGTGCATGCACGTCACAGCACTTTGCAATATGAATTATTATGAATGAGTGGTATTAAAGAGATTCCGAACGACATACATTTACGTGAACGGTCTTACCATATTATTTAAACGATGGCAACTGCTCTCGAACTCGATCGCAAGTTGCACCATCTAGCTTTTCGTCCACTAGCGCGTCAAACGTTGTAATTACCGAAGTAGGCGCAATTGAGTCAATCCAGGGTGTAGGAGTGCCAAGCACAAAGCACGGTTTGTACCTACGCCAGTAGGAGTCAGCGTCCGTTTTGGTGTACCAATGCACCATCAATTTTGCGATACGGTTCCCCTTGCGCGTAATTCTATCTGTTCTCGCCACCCAAAACGGCTCCTCATCCGTACACTGATCCCCTGACTACCAGAAATAACTTCTTTCCCGATTGTGTAGCACTCAACGGACTCGGCGGTGCCGTTTCTTCGTGAATCGAGAGCGTCTCCGAATTTTCGGACTGCTGCAAGATGGGCTTTTCAGTAGCTTTGGAGGTTTGAAACTGCTGCTCAGCACGCGACACTTCATTTTTGTCCGTAGGAGGAGATTGCGGCTGTGTTTGCGTCGCTAGATGTTTGTCCATATCAGATTTCTGCACACTGCACGTGTCAATGTGCGAATTTTTCGGCGCGGATTGATGCGCTTTGTCTGCCGGCAAACGTACTCGATGGTGAGGAGATGGAGAGCGGAGTCGCATACTGCGCTCACAACGTTCACACTCTCCCCCTTTTTTTCTCGATCGCCACTTGCGCAGCTTTCTTAAGTGATTTTTTGTTTGACCACTGCATCTCGCGGGAGAAGCCGAATACCTGCGTTAAGAATTGATAGCAGACGGTACTCCCGCGATATGCGTACATCTCCGACACCGGCTCATATAACGATACTAAGTAGCGCTGTCGTCTCGTACGATCATACTCAACGACGCGAAACGAGTCCCTTACTAGATCTTCGCTGGCTGCAATTTCGAAGCAGCGACGAGAACAGCATTGTACCTTGTGCAATTCTCCATCTTCGAACTTTTTCGCTATGATTTTTGCCCTGTTCAGATTTCTCTTCCTGATAGAGGACACCTGTCCTTTCATCGCGAAAGACAGTCGGTCTATTTTAGATCCTGATGATTCGGTCATTGTTGATGGAGGTGGTATGGGGCGAAAGTGTCGGGGACTTGCAGCACATGTCCTGCTTTATACCAGAACGGGAACCAGCTTCTAATCAGTTATAAACGCTCAGGATGTAAATATGTCACAAATGAGCGCTTTCTGTACTTTTCGGAACGAGATGTACTTCTTGAATTATGAGCCTTGAATCCATCGATCTCATTGGACGCCCGGAACTCTCTTGAATTGAAGGATTCCAGCGTGCCAGTCGTAGTTCAACCAGCAATGACTTTGGAAAGACATGTTATCTGTCTGATCTCTAATCCGAATACTCTTGGTGGGAACGATTCATTATCTGCTCCCGTTATTATTCCACATGTTCGTAGAACAATATTCTGTTCATTGAATGGAGTCATAATGTAAATTTTCTACCATTTATATGTATCAAGTTGCATGCTATTGCACCTGAACCTTGTAAACACCATTTTAGTTGTACAAAAATCGAATCAAGCTTCTGTAGTTTGAGAACAGTACGACGTACTACTTTTCGGCAGGCCTGCTTTGTGCACCGTTCAAGCAATAATAATGTTCTTTCGGTCTGAGTTTCTATCTCTAATATGCATTGTTTATCGTCTAAGTTGCAGTGGGTAGGAATGTACTCTAAGGTGTAATGTAGGATATGGAATGTAGTAAGGGATGAAAGAAACCTGGTAGCTGCGCTGTTTACTGAAAAATGGCATTGCAATGGGACATGAGAATGGTTTTTCGGTGTGAAAGATACTCAGACCTGTTCGGTAATATTGGTATCGCAGGGTAAGGTGGCGAAACCTGTTCAGAAATTCCTGCTATTAGCAGCGAAAAGATGATGTGTACGGCCCATTTGCTGTATAGGAAATAGTCCTGGTGGGATGGGCCATTCCTAGGAAATATGAAAAAAATATGCCAAGTGTTGTGAGCAATATAGCAAATCAGATTGCCAAATCATTCCATCATCTGGATAGACACGGCCCGGCGCAATATAATTTTTACAATACCCCGCTACTGATATTTCTGATTGGCAATCATTGGGAGAGTGCTTGCGTCTCCTATCCACTTCAATTGTCTCCCTAGTAATGGGAACCACGATACACGGGCCACCACCGCCGTCGTAATCCGGTTTGAGCCGTGTCGTGCCCTGCATGGCCAAGATGCTTCACCATGCATAGTACACTGGCCCAAACCCGAAATGACCGTTCACATTGGAAGTACACTGTACTTGAGTATGGCGTTCATGACAATCATTTCAAGTCCTTCATGCGAAAGTGCGAGAAGTTGATACAGAGTTTTATAGCTTCTGTTTCCCCTTCATTTCTTACCCGGCACTTCATTATTTCAGAACTGGATGACATGACGAGATTCTTCAAGAGGAGTGGGTCCAGACTCAGTTCCAAATCAGGTCCTCCAGAAGAGGAACCGGGTACTTCCACCATGAAACACACTAATACCGCCTTATTTGCAGACGTCATGGAAGGGTCTACGAACACACGTGTTGATCCGCGGGCATGCATCCCACTCACTGCTGTTCGACAAGTGGTGCGCTCTGGTGTGTTGCGATTGAAGCCGATATTTTCTGGAAACATAAAGTCAGCACAATGTCAAGAACAAGATGAAACAAACGGAATTGATGGATTCATTTCGGGTTCCGACAATGCGATCGTAGTCGAGTTGACCGGGTCGTTCCAGCGCCACATTATTGACTTTTTCAAAACGATACGCGGTCCTCAGGGTGATTTTCTTTCTGACAGTGAGGCGAAAGAGAAGTCCGAATGCCGTTCCGTTTGGTACGGAGTTGTTGACGGTATGCACAGACTGACTGCAATCCAGGAGTTAATGGGTGAGAACTGTAGCAGGTAGAAAATCCGCTAGAGCGGCAAACCACCCGACAGGTGTCCCGAGCCTCGGTAGAGGAAGCGGTAGAGCAGATGAACCTTATAGGTACCCGACGGGTAGTCTCGTGAGAGAGAAGGGATCGCTACCCGGAGGGGGTTGTGCGATTATAGCGCTCACGCGAGATGCGTATTAATGGAGCAAAATGACGTAATCCGTCGAGCTGTTGGCTAACCCTAAGGTTTTCCCGGAGAGGGGTTGAACAATAGGTATGCGAACACTGTTCCTGTGGGTCGTAATTCCACTTGAGTTTACGTCACTCTAGAAACCGTGCCTACTGGCTATTCCAGTGGCGTATTTATACTAAGTCTACTGTAAGCTAGGGTTAGTGGTTAGGAATAAATATCCAGTTATTGACCAACCAGAGCCCAGTTAACGGCACTCGCCTAGCCGCGAGGTTATTGCCAGTTAGGCTTACATTGTAATGTACAGCTGGTTAGCTTAAGTTAGAAATTTGTCCCTTGTGGGGTCTCGGCCGGGGCCGATGGGCCCGGATAGGGTTATTTGTCAGCCTTAGCTTGTCCCAAGTATAGGAAACACGCCAGTTGGCTGGTGCCTTGTGATTGGCACATCCCTTAAGTGGGTACCCAATAGGGAAGCGACACGCCTCGATCGGCGAGGACCGCCAGGCGGTACGACATGGCCCCCTCCTGAGAGATTTGTCGTCCCGACAAAATTTGATCAAATAAAAATTACAATTTTTGGCTGTGGCCGTTGCATTGTGCAATTCAAAATTTCCCGCGCGCGGCGCGTGTTCGATAAATTCGTTTAGTCCATCCGACTCTTCCGGCGGTCCACCGACCGTTTCCCATTGGAATCAACACCTGTTGCAAGTTTCTTATCGATCCCACGCGAAAGAGCGTACTCACCCCTTCGGTGTCCACAGTGTACGAGAGTTCGTGTCCCTTCCGTCATCCCTGAAAGGGTTTTGCATCCATCTGCAAGATAGTTTACCGCGCGATCGCGTGAGCGGTGCCAACTCGAGGCTTTGAATTCATCTCCCGGCCAATCGCCTTGCGAATCCCATTCAGGGTTGCGTACCGCGGCTCCCTCTTGGAGATTTAAGCCAATAGGCCATTTTGTCTATCCCGCTTCAGGGTTTTTAGCAACGTCCTTCCTCGCCTCTACTGGCTTTTTAAGATGCCCCCTCGCGCTCCGATTCAATTCGAATCCTCCGAAGAGGAAGGGGCAATATGGGTTCACCCAACCGTCCAACCACGCGTTCAAGCGTTCGCCGGCCAACCACTCGCCACCAGGCGTCCTCTTCCCGCACCGGGGCCACGCCAACGCCGGCCAAGTCCTCTTCGCCTCCCGCGACAAGCGCGCCGATCGCCTCCGCGGCTTCATCGCAAACGCGAACTCGTTCGACTGCCGCCAAGGCTTCGGCTGAGACAGCCTCGCCTTCCGGCAAAGTCGTCGGGACTCCTTCGCGCTCCGAGAAGTCGGTTCCTCCCGCTAGGGCAAGTGCACAAGGTGGCAACGTCGGTCCAACCGAATCCCCTGCTTCCCCGAAGCCGTCCACACCCGTGGCCACTGCCAAGCCGTTATCGGCCAATCCGCCATCGCGTGAAGGCGAACCCGTTAAGGCCACCGGGCCGTCTCCAAAAGGAGCTATGTCGGCTGCTGCCGAAGAGGTCGTTGAAGTTATTGCCGAGGGGGGCGCTACGCCCAAGCCATTGAGGAAGTCGAATGTTAGGCCTTCGCCAAGCTCCCGGCCGTCGTTGGCTCGTCCCTCCGCTCCTGCGGTTCGTACCTCTTCTGGTCGTGACGCTTCTGCGAATCCTTACGAGGACTATGGTCGCCGCAATCAGCAGATTTTGGCGGACGCTCGTAAGCGTAGGGAAGAAGAGTTGCGTCGCGAAGCCGCTCGTGCGGAAGCCGAAAAGGCAGAAGCCGAAAGGGCAGAGGCCGAAAGAGCTAATGCTCAGCTTGTCGAGTCGGCTGTAGACCCGTACGCCTCTTCTGGCAAAGTTACCCGGAGTGGGGCTGGTCCTGTTCCCGTTAATGCATCAGCAGGCGTGAGGCCGTCGGGCACCGCCCTAGTTGATCCTTACGCTGTTGCGTCCGCGCCAGCGCCGGCGGTTCCATCGCATGATACCCCTCCTCGGGCGCCTAAGCCAACTGCCAATTGGCGTTCCTCGGGGGAATTTTATCCAGCTAATGCTGACGAGCTCATGGTGTTTGATTCACAAGCATTGCCGTTTAGGCGTGAGCTGGCTGCTCCCTGGGAACACTACCCATTCGCGCGACTCCCTCGTAGGGATTTTACCGACCGCCCGCGAAGCGAATTACGTCGCGATATGCTCTTGATGAGTTCCCTCCGGGGTCAAAGCCACCAGGTGCAAAATGAATGTTGGTCGGCGTATGCCCGTCTCCCTTCGAGTCGCCCGATGCGTCACTTCCGTGTTCCTCATACGCTTTGTAGCGACAGGACTTTTCTCCTTCATCCCGGGGATGCTCTTTACGTCGAACGTATGAACCGCCGCTTGTTCCAAGAGGAATCGTACCAAGGTACCGTAGAGGACATGCCGATGATTCGGTCCCGCTGGTTTGCGTATCCCCCTCGTCCCGATACGGGTAACTATGAGCATCATATGCGACTTCACGCTAGGGTGACTTCCCGAATGATGGGGCGTCAAGTGACGGCGAATGACTATCGCGTATTCGCGCACCGTAATGGTAGCTCTGTTGAGCCGGTCACTAGACCCATGAGGGTATCGAGGGAAGCGTTAGACCCGTTATGGGATGATCCCATTTGGGAAGGGCAGTTGGCTCCGCCGATGTGCTTGCCTATCGCCAACCCTCCGTCGTTGGTGTATTTCCACCATTCCGCTTTTCGCGAAGCGCCCGCATGGCGGTTGAATAGACTCCGGTCGTACCTCGAGTTGGAGAGGGATATCCTAATAGGAATCGAGTTGGCTCGTATCGTCGAAACGCGGGGCTTCGTGCCGGTGATGGCTGAGGAACTCGTCAACAGAGTAAGTCGTACCTGGTACGGTCTCGCGGAGGTGCCGCTGTCGGACGTGGTTCCCCATAGCAGGAAGTTACCTGGCACAGTAGTGCGTCGCCTGTTGAAGGTAGCCCTTGGGGGTGATGATTATCCTCAAGAGATGGTCAGTACCAACATCACAGGAGTGGCACCGGAGAAAGTGGTTCTCTATACGACGGTGAACCTGCCGATAAGGGCGTTACGTATCAACGTTTTAAACCACCGAGAAGGTTCGACCGCAGAGCTGCCTCCCTATCGTAGGGATGGTGAATTCACCGAAGACGGTTATTACGGCTTGGAGCCTGGCCATTATTCTGACGGTGATCCTGAGTCGTACAAGTATCAGCCTATTGGCGAAGCGTTTGTGCCGCGTCCGTGGTGGAATTCCGAGATGGGAGGCCCGAGCGGTCGCTCTCTTTATGCAGGACGGAGCTTTGCTCCTGTTGCTCCCTTACCACCCAGTGGTTCTGATGACTTGTATGAAGGTTCGATCCCCATGGATACCACGCCTACCGCGTCAGCCCCTCAGCCTGTGGCTGCTCCGTCATCCCAGATGGGTCCTGCCATGGAGGCGTTTCTAACGTCCGACAAAGGCTCTGAGCCATCCGTAACCGGTGATGACGGTACTCCGCGTCAGCCTTCCGCTGTGAACATCCTACGTGGGGAATTATCCGGTCGGGAGTTGATGTCACTCCCAGAGGTGCGGCGGTTGGCCAATGAGATCGGGGATGGTACGGTCGCTTCCGTTTTCGTCTCGGCCAATGGGCGTTTCCTCGTGGATTCTGCGTTGGACACGCTTGCGCTTACGTGTGTCACGTTGGCTAATCGCTACAAGCACGGACGCGAGCAGCGTAATGTCGCCCGGGAGCGCCTTCGCGAAGAGCGAGAACGACGCCGCGTGGCAGATAAGGAGATAGAGGCTGCACGCCTTGAAGCCGCAGAATTGCGTACCCGGATTGGGGAACTGGAGGGCGAGTTAGGTGACGCCAGGCGTTTGCTGGAGCAAGCGGCTTCAGCCTCGCGCGTTATTCCCGGGGAGGGTGAAGAAGAGGCGGCTCAGCCTGGTTATTCACGTCGTCGTGCTAGGTCTCCCGATGAGGGTATTCCCGACCGCAATGTGCGTACTAGGCTTCGTTCCCCTGAGGGTGCTGCTGCTGCTCGTACTTTTTTGCTTGCGCAATTGGATGCCCGTCTAGGGTCGCCTGAGTCGCCAGATGTTTCTCCGCGTTCCGCGTCCGTCCCTGTAGTTGGGTTACCCGCACCTGCGGTCGCGCCTTCGCATGGCCCTGTGCCTGCCCGTCGTCGGGGTAGGGGTAGCGGTGCTGTTCCGCAGCGCGGCTTGCGTCGCAATCCCACGTACGCTAGGGTTCCACCCCGCCATCCTCGTCCATCGACGAACGTGCGTGCGTTTGCCCCTACGGCACCCTCCGCATCCCAGCGGCCTCGGCCTTCGAGCCATTATCGTCGCTAGGGACAGGCAATTGCCTCCGCACAAACCTCTAAGGGTAGTTTGAACACGCTTTTGCGTTGCGCCTTTGTTCATCAGGTAGTCCTGAGGCACCTTTGAGGTACATTAAAGATACATCATCACGATGACGTGTGAACTTGTTTGTGGAACCCCTATTGGCCAAATTTCATTTCCGAAAAAAAAATCTTAATTTCCACACTGGCTCCGGTTGGCGGTGATAAAGTGCGCCCTTTCTGGGTTGACCTTCCGAGGCTCGGTAGCTCCACCCGGTGGATGCCTTGTTAGGTTCTCGTCCCTGAGGGGTTATGCAACTTCTTCCCACTTCTGGGTGTGCGCGTGCGTGTTCGGCGCGGTGGCCTGTCACCCTTACGGTTTTGCGTGCGACAGAAGTACCGTGATGCCCATTCGGGGGGAACATTCGCTCGTTGCGTCCATGTTGGCTTGCGGTAGCCATACCACTTCACAAGGAACCATTGTTCCCCATCGTCGTCAGTGACGTAGTCGATGAGGTCATCGATAGGATACTCCTCATCCGAGGTTGCGCGTTCGGCGTCGCCACTTCCCTCTGGGGTTTCCTTCGTCCCTTCAGGGAGTGATGCTTGTTCCGAGTTCGGTCGGGTGCCCGGTGGCGCTTTTTCTTCTTCTCCATTGGGAGTGGTTTCCCATGACCCTATGGGGTTCGCCGTCGCCTTTGAGCGAGTGTTTCGACCCTGTTTGGGGTTTGCCATCCGGGTGGGTGCTTGTCTTGTTAGGTTCGCGGTGCGCGGTTTCGTTCCCGCTAAAGGGGTTGCCTCTCGTTGAGGAGGGGTCGGCGTCTGTGGACGTGCATCGCTTAAGCGTCGCTTGTTCGCGTTTCCGCGAGTTGGATGCCTTTGGGCTGAGTCTGTGGCGTCAGTGCATGCCCCACTCTTGCGAGTTGTTCGCTTGTGCGATGGGTGAGCCCTATCAGGGTTGCGACTTTGGTCCGCATCTGCCTGGGCAGCGCGTGCTTCTCTACTTCGTAGATTTCTTCGCAATTTTGTGTGGTCGCGGTCGGTTGGGACCTGGTGCATGGGTGAACGACTTGGGTCGTGTGCGTCGCTCCCAATTGTGGGTGAGTTACCGAAAGGGGTACGGCTACTAGGTTCATCCCTAGAGGGAGTTGCAAAATTTTTGCTTACGCGCACAGCGTCGGGGGCCCCCTCCTGAAGGGTGGTTTGTCCCAAACCACTATCTTGTTCGTTTCTCCGAATTGTAGGTTGCTGCGAAAGCGGTGGATGGCCCGTGGTGGGAAGTTCCTCAGTAGGAGTTGGCGGAAGTGATTCGCTTTGTGCGTGTTGTTGGCCGTTGCCCTGTGGTTGTTGTGTTTGCGTACTCGGCGCGAGGGCGTCTGCACCTGATGGTGATGCCTGTGCGTTGGCGGAATGTGACCTTGGTGGCAAGGTGGGTTCCTCGGTTGGACGCGGGGCGAGCGCGACTCTATCGAGACTAACCTTTTCGGTGATACCATCGCGGTCGATGTAAACCGTTCACCGTCCTGCACGGATAACCCTGTAGGGACCTTGAGCTACTGGCGTTAGCTTGTTCCGTTCACGGACTTCTGGGTTATCCAGATAAACGTAATCATCGGTAGTGATGAGTCGTTTAGACTTCCGGATCGACCGGTCGAAGTTACGCTTGTAACGTGCTTGCGCGCTGTGAAGGCGTTTACCTGCCAGCTCGATGGTGTCCGTAATACGGCGTAAGAAGTTTTGCTTCGTGAACGCGTCTGGCGTTGCCCTCCTTTTCACCGAATGGTGTGTCGCATATGGCGGTGGAGGTCGGCTTAGGATGAGGTCGAAGGGTGTAGTTCCCGTTGTGCGATGCACGTGCGTATTGTACGCATAGGTTAACGCTGATGCGTAGACATCCCAGTCATCCTGGTTATCATTGACGTAATTACGTAGCATGCTCAACAGAGTACGGTTATACCGTTCGACTTGCCCATTTGTCTGGGGATGGTAAGCCGTCGTGAAGACGTTCTTCGTTCCTAACTGGAGGCAGACGGCCTGGAAGAACTTTGACGCAAATTGCGGACCGTTATCGGATAATAATGTCCGTGGGGGACCGTACTTAAACACCCAATGTGTACAAAAGGCTACAGCCACATGGTAAGCCGTGATGCTTCGCAGCGGAACCACTTGGGTTAGCTTGGTAAAGCGACACGATATCACCAGTAGGTGCACGTTACCCTTCTTGGTACGAGGTAGAGGACCGAGCAGGTCAATTGCAACGTCATCCAACGGTGTGGTAGCTGGGAACAGCTGGAGGGTACTCGCATGTTTGCGCAACCGTAATCGGTTTCTCGCGCACGCTGAACAGCGTTCAACCGTTCCGGTTATGTCCGCAGCCATTGCAGGCCAATAATAAGATAGACGCATCGTGTCGTACATGCGGTTCTGACCAGGATGTCCTGCCAAGATGCCGTGGTGGCACATCGTCAATAGACGTTGCCGTAAGGCTTTGGGTACCACAATCTGGGATGACCCGTCCAATTTGGACTTCCTACAAAGGACACCGTCTTCATCTTCGAAGAAGAGCGAGTCAGACTTCTGAGAGGCTAGAGCCTGTTGACAGAAGTCGTCTGTTCGTTGCTCTTCGAGCCACTCCTTGCGAGTTATCGGGCTGTAGTTTTCCGTTTGCGGATGAGTGGTTAAGACGGGGGTACCGTTGCGATTAGGCGCCTCCTCGGCGTGGTCTCTTGCTAGAGAAAGGTCGTAGAACCATGCATCTGTGTCGTCATCAAAGGGTGTTTCACCTTGCGGTGCATGTGTGGCCAACAGAGTTGGTATTTCATCATCAATGATGACAGGCGTCTCGCTGTTAGTTTCAACACGCGAAAGGGCGTCAGGTAGTTGGTGAACCCGACCGGGACGGTAGATGATTTGATAATCGAATTCCGCAAGTCGGAGGCGCCAGCGGCATAGTCTCCCCGAAGGGTCGTTGATGTTCATGAGCCAACGCAGCGCGTTATGGTCCGTTCGGACGACAAACTTTGTTTGTTCCAAGTATGGATGTAGGATAGTGACAGCCCATACAACGGCTAAGCATTCTCGCTCCGTAGGGGAGTAACCTCTTTCAGGTTTAGTCAGCGTGCGCGACCAATAGCCAATTGGCTTGAGATCATTCTCTTCCCCTTGCTGCTGAAGCAGAGCACATCCTATTTGGTACGCGGAAGCGTCCGTATCCACGGTGTAGGGTTGACCCAACTTGGGTAGAGCCAGTATCGGCGGCTTGGTCATGACCTCCTTGAGAGCGTTGAACGCGCATCGTTGGTCCTCGGTAGGAGGTTCTTTCCCGAATTTAGGGAGGCTGTCTTTGGTCAGCATTTCGTTCAAGGGGTGCGCAATTGCGGCATACCCTTTGATGAATCGTCGGAAGACGCCACAGCTTCCGAGGAAGGATCGCATTTGCGTAGGCGTTTGCGGAAAGATCGCGTCAGCGATAGCCGAAGTGGCGTTCTGTGCAACAGCTAGCTTTCCTGGCATCACGACATGTCCCAGGTAGTCAACCTTCTTTTCGAAGAAATGACACTTTGTCAACTTCAGGGTGACACCTGCTTCCCGTAGGAGGGAGAGTACTTGGTCCACATGGTGGAGATGTTCGGCCTCGTCCCGAGAGAATACGATCACATCGTCTAAGTAAATCAGACAGGTCTGCCAGCGAACGCTGCTAAGAATAATGTCGATGGCACGCTGAAACGTTGCCGGTGCATTCTTCAAGCCAAAAGGCAATCGTTTGAAACGATATGTCCCCAAATGGGAGGTGAATGCCGTTTTGTCACGGTCGTCCTGTGCAACAGGGATCTGCCAGTAACCAGAGTTACAATCCAATGTGGTGAATACCTGAGCATCTCCGAGGGAGTCAATACAATCATCCATTCGTGGAAGGGGGTACACATCATTGACAGTGATGTCGTTAAGACCCCTATAGTCGACGCAAAAGCGTAATTTACCATCCTTCTTCGGGACAAGAACCACTGGGCTAGCCCATTCGGAGGTCGACGGTTCGATCACTCCCTTTTCCAGCATGCTGGTTATTTCCTTACGGGCAATCTCTCGACGAGCGGGTCCCATCCGGTAGGGTTGTTGCCGTCGAGGCTTACTTCCTTCGATAATATCGATTCGGTGTTCCGTAGCGCGGATGTCCCCTAGGGATCCATCCCACATAGACTCGTGTCGAGATAGCATGCTAAGGATGCGTTCCCTCAACGGGATTTGACCAAGGTGGTCTAGAGAGACTTCTTGCTTCCAACTTGATGGTGGTGTGGCCTCGGCCTCTTGCTCCTGATGGAGAGTAGTCACCATAGTGGAGGCCTCTTGGGAGGAAGGGGTAGAACGGCTGAGAGCCATGGGGCGCATTGGCCGTTCGGGTGCCCGAAGGGCATAGCCTATAACTGTCCCCTTCGGGAGGTACTTGTCGGATGTACCGAAGTTAGTTAATATAGTCAGGAATTCCTGTCGCGGGATGACTTCCGCAACCCCATTCGGGATAGAGACACGATGTCGGTGAAGGATCCGATCTCTCGGAGAGAGTATACTCAAGCCGCCACCGGCACAGACAACAGTAGTTGTCACTTGGCTCCGCGGAGGAATATTCACACTTTGTGACAATCGAATGCCATGAGGCTGGCGGTCTAAGTTAATCCCATTAGAGGGTCGCGCGGCATCCACGTAGCACGAAAGGGTGGGGGATGTTTTACGCGTAGGCGAAATCACTAGGATAGCTATCGACCCGCCGTCGTGAATATCAATTCGTTGGGCCCGGCACCTAATTGCGTCTACGTGGGTATTCATTGCCCCAGTTCCCAAGATGAGGGGTACGGCCAACTTAGGCGCGACGAAGAATTCTTCCTCAAAGGACTTGTGGCCTAACTGTAATGACAGTATTATCTTGCCTTTTATCCGAAGAGGATTGCCGTTAGCATCGGCCAGTTGCGGAACTTTCCCCGTAGGGACTTGGAATTGTTCCCAATTGTGGGGTAAGCTCCTTTCCTGGATGACCGATGGTCCGGACCCGGTGTCCATCACCATACGCATGGGCGTGAGAATTGACGGATCGAGTCCGATGGAACCCATTACTACGTAATGGGCGGCCTTAAGCAGGCATGAGGCTTTCGGCCTAGGTGTTCGAGTCCCTGTCGGGGAACCCGAGTGGGTTGGTGTCTGGGAAAGACTTTGGTCCCTAGAGGGAGTTGCAGCCTTTTCCTGCGGAGGTGGTTGTGGTGAGATGTCCACCGAGTAGCGTAATCGCTCCACCTCCTGACGGGAGTGCGACACCTCACTCCCCGTCATTAGTTTTCCGACGACGTTTCGGAGTCGTCTGTAGTGTCTAGGGCGTCGGCAACGTCTTGAGCCGTTACGGAAGATCCGTTACGTTCTAAAACGTCTCGCCTCAGAGGGCCCAATTTGGGATGATTTTCGTCATCGGCGAACGCAACCATGCGTGTAGAAGGATTTGGCCGTTGTAGAACGGTTTTAGGGTAATCCCTTTTTCGGTTGAACCGATTGGACTGGCGCTGTTGGCGGCGCATAACCTGTTCCGGTTCTTGCTGGTAAGCGTAGTTCGCAAAGGCGAAGTAAGTTCCCACTGAGGGTGGTAGGTAAGGGCAAGTGTACAACACGTGCCCTGGTTGGCGACAGCCAGAGCATCTCCAAGTAACAGCCCCTTCGGGGATCATACTCTCAGCGAGTTTAAGATGTTCTCCCGTTAGGGTAGGGGCCTGCATTGGCGCGCCCATTGGGTTCCCAGTAGGGGAAGGTAATGTCGGCGGTGGGGTCCGCGGTATTGCGGACGGCTCCCCGGGTAGGGTGGCGAGCATCGCCTTGCGTTTGCGTTCGGCAATTTCCCGGGTAGGGTAAGCCTTCGGCTTTGCGGGCAGCGAAGCTCTTAGAGAGTCCCCGAGTCCTTGAGCAAGGTTACGGACAGCGAGAAAATCTTCCCCGCCGGAGCGGCCGATTGTAACCTTGACGGTGTGTTTAACCTCTGGGCGTAGGCCCTTGAGGTAATAGTTGACCAAGTCTCTTTCCGAGAAGACGTTCGCACACAGGAGAGCAGCGTCCTGCAGTCTGTCTGCGTATGCAGCTTCATCTTCATCCGGCCCTTGCCGTATACGCGTTACCGCGTCATAAGCGTCCGCTAGGACGTTGTCTGTTGCGTAGCGATCCAGAAGGGCGTTAACGGCTTGCGGCCAAGTGATCTGCTGATGCAAATGGTTGAGAAGCTTGCGCTTTCGCGCCTCGGCGGCGATAAACCTTTGAGGTTCTCCTTCTAGGAAATACTTGAGTAACTTGGTAGCTTCTCCCTCCGAGACTCCGCATGAATCACATGCATCTTGAAATTCCGCGAGGAACCGGAGGATATCGATGGGTTCTGTACCATCGAACGGCGTGAATGACGCGTTGAAATTACGGATCTTCTCCGTTAGCTTATACAAGCTTCTTGTTTTCCCCATTGGGGTGTCGGTCGTTAGGGACTTGTTCTTGAGTCGGTAGTACCGATAGGAGACCACTAGGTCGAACGCAGGTTCGCGGGCCTTCAAAGGCACTAAGCCTTCCTCAAGAGGTCCTTCTTCATCGTCCCACGAGGGGTTTTCCGGTGCAGATCCGGTGGCACGAGTGTGCTGTCTCGTGCGAGAGATATTCCCTGTTTGGGATAGTGATTCGGCGAGGGCGTCGACACGGTCGAACAGATGTCGGGTTGCTTCTGCGACTTGATCCAATCGGGGATCTTCTTCTTCCTCCCTACCGGATGTAGGGTCAGGGAAATCAGCCGATCGGATGCGGCGAGCAGGAAACTCCTGTTGTCCTAATGGACTGGCATTAAAGCCGTGAATCGAAAGCTCCTCCAGACGAGTTTCCAAAAGGGATACGCGTTTAGCGAATTCGGCTTTGACCTGATTCCAGGTTTCCGCTAGGAACTCGGCGTCCCGATCTTGGGTGGCTTCTCGGCTGGCGGCCATCAGCTTTGGCTCGACCAGTTCCATGACGGTTTCGACCGTAGCGTCTACGATTTCCGCCCTGCGGTCTTGAACAGTCTTCTCGACGACGGTGCTGAATTCAGCCTTGAATTCTTCCAACCGTTCGTTGAAGATTCGGTCAGCCCGATCTTGCAGGGTGTTAATCACCACGCCTTCTTCGGCGATCAGATCCGAATCGGATAAGTCGCTGGCAGGCGCTATGTCCTCACTAGAGGGTCCCGTTGTAGGGTTACGAGGCATCGTGAAGATGATTGTGAAGGAAAATTTCTCTCAAAGAGACTTACCCGAGGGTACAAGGTTCTAGGTCGAGAGACCAATGTAGCAGGTAGAAAATCCGCTAGAGCGGCAAACCACCCGACAGGTGTCCCGAGCCTCGGTAGAGGAAGCGGTAGAGCAGATGAACCTTATAGGTACCCGACGGGTAGTCTCGTGAGAGAGAAGGGATCGCTACCCGGAGGGGGTTGTGCGATTATAGCGCTCACGCGAGATGCGTATTAATGGAGCAAAATGACGTAATCCGTCGAGCTGTTGGCTAACCCTAAGGTTTTCCCGGAGAGGGGTTGAACAATAGGTATGCGAACACTGTTCCTGTGGGTCGTAATTCCACTTGAGTTTACGTCACTCTAGAAACCGTGCCTACTGGCTATTCCAGTGGCGTATTTATACTAAGTCTACTGTAAGCTAGGGTTAGTGGTTAGGAATAAATATCCAGTTATTGACCAACCAGAGCCCAGTTAACGGCACTCGCCTAGCCGCGAGGTTATTGCCAGTTAGGCTTACATTGTAATGTACAGCTGGTTAGCTTAAGTTAGAAATTTGTCCCTTGTGGGGTCTCGGCCGGGGCCGATGGGCCCGGATAGGGTTATTTGTCAGCCTTAGCTTGTCCCAATTATAGGAAACACGCCAGTTGGCTGGTGCCTTGTGATTGGCACATCCCTTAAGTGGGTACCCAATAGGGAAGCGACACGCCTCGATCGGCGAGGACCGCCAGGCGGTACGACAAGAACCCGGAGAGGTGGGACTCTTTATGTGGCCTGTCACGATACTGAAAGGAGGTCATTCTATCCAAGTTCTGAAACAACTATGCAGACATCAGAACCGAAAGCATGATGCAACGCTATATGTCGAAACCACGTTCTATGATATCCTGGGCGGAATGAAAGAAGAAGCCCACCGGATGCAGAGCATGACCTCAAAGCCACCTACAGCCAAAAAAGTTGCTGCCGCATATGATGGTTGCTCCCACCTCAAGGATAACACCGTCAGATAGACTGCTGCGACGGCATTGCGCCTTCCTGCGCGAGTGATCGAAGAGATTGGAACAATTATGAATTCGGAGCATCCAGACTTGGCAGAACCTCCTTCTAGCAACAGTATGGCAGTGAAAACTCGGAGAAAGGGTACTAATACCCCAATGACAAGCGTTGACTGTCGCGTGTATCGCAAATTTGTGAATATAACATCTTTGAAATCTGCAACCAAGTTCATGAACGCTTCGGGTACTGATGCTGAAGAAGTTCAAGTTCATACTCTTCACAGGCTTCGGGGAATCTCCAGATTGAATAAATTCAAACCAGTATAATACAAAGATACTCTCCAGCAATACGAATACACATGCGCAGCGATGAAAGAAGCGCGTAAGTTCGAGGTTCTTCATGAAGGACAGGTATGGCCAAAGGGCATGTAATCAATCAAGCAGAATCTACTTCGCTCATCAAAGTTCGATACTGATGTTATGGAGAACATGGGAAATAATTATAATATTCTGGATGCTCTTTTGAAGCAGTACCGGAAAGTTTGCCCTCAAATTGCTCCCATGAAGGAAAAGAAGTATCGGGAAAGCCATAAAAAAGACCCAGATCCCGATTCTTTCTGTCAGGAAATTGGCAAGACGGCAGCCGATAACGAAAATGCAGATACAAGGGACGCGAAAGAAGAGAAACAAAAAGATGTCTCGAAGGAAGATAATGTTCCTCAACTAGGCTCCGAAATATGTGATGAGGATATAGTCTTGGTACCGAAGATGAGCCAGATAACGCAAGAATCTGTACAAGATGAAGTCGACGCTTCTGAAAAGGTTATCACCGGACCGAAAACTTCTATTCCAGTCGACCGAATGATAACAGAGAACGATGTCTCTGCTTCACCTAGTATCAACTCAGACCGCCTCAACCTTCATTCTAAACGCGGTTCATCTGGTACGAATGAGCCAGAAAGAAAAGACTACGTTCTTGAAATGGGAATTACATGCTATCAGATGAAATGGCAGGACTTCGACAAGGAAATATGGACAGATTAGTACCCTCTTCAGGATTTAGTTCTTACCGACCCTCCGTATGGAACTCCGAATTCTAAATCCCTTCGTAATACCGCATATAACAATTTCATAAGTGATAAGGAAATCAATGCATTCTGCCAGTTTGCAAGAACCTTGAAGCCAGGTGGCTGGTTTTTCTGTTTTGTATCATTCCGAAACTTTCCAGCATTCCTGCATGAGCTGAGAAACGACGGTTTCGACGGTCCGGAATACCCTTTCGTATTCATGAAAGACACGAGCACTGTACAAGCACATCGCGGAGATATGTTCCCACAAAACGCGTGCGAGTTTGCAGTTGTTGCCAGGGCTCCCGGACATCGTAAGGACAGTTTCAAGCCAGACCTTCCAAGCCAATATCACCTCGTCCCAACAGAAACGAAACGAAAATTCGCTGCAATTCCAGAATTCCCGTTTCGAAAGACAAACTTCTCACTCCAGGAACAAAATCTCCTGTTCTAACAGATAACAGAAGAGAAACATATTGGAATGTTATCCGAGATAATCAACACGTTTTGTCCTGAGAGGGGTTCAGTTATTGATGTTTACGGAGGAACACTTACTACTGCGATCGGAGCGATGAAGACAGCCCGTTCATGCGTGGTTGTGGAAGCTAGTACCAAGATTTTCCGTCTCGCTCATGAAAGGCTTCGTTCTATTGCCGATGCTTTGTATCATAATGATCTGAGATCACGTATCGGATCGAAGAAGAGGAGAACAGGGAATCATGCAGAGGATGGCGTTCTGCTAAGCCAACCGAAAATCTGTTCGCTACAACAAAAGGGAAAAGATGATAATACAAATGCCGGTAAATCCACTATTGAAGGAATAGAGAAAGTACTGAAAGGAGGAGATTCTGTTGAACTATACATTTTGGATCAGGTCGTCGGAAAAGCGCCTCCCCTTTGTGCAGGAACTAGTGATGAGAGGTTCCAAACTACAATACACAATATACCTCTAGCGAACTTTCAAGGTGAGGATCAGAAACTTGTATCTTGTTATATGTTCGAACCGAACGAATGTTGTTTGGATTGTCCTTACCCGTACAAATACGGTGGTATTGAACCTCCTCCTGGAACTTTGAAAGGGCTGAACGGGATATTCGCATGGGACTTGAACAAGATGAGGCCGTTGTCTTAGTCTTATTACGTATAGTTTCGCTCGGCAGATTTGAACAAAACCGCTGCAATAAACCTTTAGCTCTGTTTCATACCATTTGTAAACCTTCAGAGAGGAAAGATTGTAGTCATTTTCCCCGTAATCATGGGCGCATGAAGAGGACAAATCAACCAATCAGCCGTACTCCATTCACAACAGAGATTGATTGGACATAGGTATTTGGCGCTGTATCCTGGGCCAACTATCGCCGTCGAGGAGGCCACTCTGCATCCATATTAGATGAACGTCTCACCGGTGTCATTCCTACTCACCATGCATCTTGATCAACCGATATACTCGTCTTGCAGCCATCTCTTTTTCACGCTACCTGCAAATCTAACTACCGTTCAGAGATAATTCGTTCCGCTCCCACTGCAGATGGCTCCGCGTTTTCATCTCGCCGAAGCTAGGAATGACGCACTGGAGAAAGCCGAATCATACATGAAATCTCTTTCTAGGGACTCCGAATCAGAACACGCTCCTTCTGTTGAAACCATATCTATGCCGCGTAGCCACGATGAAGTGATGCATGGAATAGTGGGTACTTCTTCCGACTCTTTCCGATCCACGGCTTCGACGTAGAAACCATTTGCACGACTACAACACAGGAAGAATTATGAAAGTGTGACGAGGTCCAGTTCAGTTTGTCGAAAGAGCAGCATGCTAGAGAGGCGGGTGAAATTCAGTTTGTCACTGCCCAAAACAGATATAAGAAGAATACCATGCTGCAATAAGGGATGCTTCAGAAAAACCGACCATGTTTTCCTTCGGAATGAAGCAGAACGAGTTTTGTTGTACAACAGGGACGATCGCCGCAGGTATCTGCACGCTCTACTGGAACCAAACAGTAACCGGTTCTACTTCTCTGGGAAGCCTGTGTGTTTCGAATTCCTCGAGTTCAGCTTCAAGTTTTCACGACACCTGCAGACCTCGGTAAAGAAAGCTTGCCAGAATGGGAGTCTTCCATTTATGGCTTCTCCGAAACGAATTTCTGGCTCTCCACATAGAGATGCAGTGATCTGCTTCCTTGAACGCTTGTCTGCCTCGACTGCTGATATGATGCCAGACAGTGGAGAAAAGCATCTGACTCTTTTCGAGAAGAAGGCTGTGTCCGAGATGTTCTGCGACCAATTTACGTTACTATATTCGAACCGGAACCCACCAACTTTGAGCTACTTCTACAACACCTGGAACACGTTTTGTGCGAATATCAAGGTTCGGCGTGTCCAAAGGTTCACGAAATGTTCGGAATGTGAGTACATATGTGATAAACTGGAAGCCATCGGGACAGATATTCAACGCACTGCTCCACTTCTGGAACGTCGCCAGCGCCATATCGAGATGGTGTCACGGGAACGCAGGGAGTATCAAAAGAAGTGTGAAGAAGCGTCACTATATCCCTCCAGGTTCACGTCTCTGATCGTAGACGGGGCTGATCAATCAGGATACGGTCTTCCCCATTTCACGGTATGTACAAAAGCGACTGTTGGTCATAGTTTGAAGGTGAGACTCATAGGTGTTCTCGAACATGGTGTCCGAAAGCATCTTTCGTTGTACACACTTACTGCTGAATTCGAAACTGGGGCAAATCATATCATCGAGGCAATTCACAGGACTCTTACCAAAAAGGCTATGGGTTCGAGTCTTCAGGGAACACTGTACTTGCAGGTAGACAATTGCACAAGTGAGAACAAGAACACGTTTCTGTTTTGCTATCTAGAATGTCTCGTTGCTTGGGGTGTATTTGAAGAAGTACACGCTTCTTTCCTACCCATCGGCCACACCCATGCAGACATCGACCAGGCCTTTAACTGTACCTCTCGCAGGCTACGTTCCCACAACTCCGTCACTATGGAAGATTTAGTTGAACAACTCAGAATGTCCTATACTCCGGAACCCTCCGTCTCTCGTATGTTGCACGTGGCAAACTTCTCCGGTCTCTGCCGGAGTGAGAATTCGGTTGGAAAAGTGCATGCTTTCTCAAAATTCAGATACTTCAGGTTTCACAGATCCCAAGATACAGGAAAAAGTTATGACTTCTACCGAACTGCATGCGATGTTAAGATATTTTGTGAAGACAACTGGAAGCCTCTCCCAGTTCTCACTCCGGGGCTGAATGGTTTCCTGGTTAAGCCTCCTGAACTGAAACGAACACCGAGTAATATCATACGTTCTCCTCCAGATCGACATGAGGTCCTGCTCCGTTTTCGTTCGGAAGAGAGCAGGGTCAATAACAATTCTAAAATGGATCAGCTACATGAGCTTCTACGACAGGTTTATGAGGAAAGGGAAGATTCTTTTCATTGGAACCTCACCGAATGTTTCAAGATGAATGGCATGTATCGAAAAGGGAATCGGAGCGTCGTCCCGATAGAGGAGGAACTCATGTCGACTGCAGATTGCATACCACTATCAGACTTGCCCTACTAGGTGAATCGTTTCGTGGCTGTAAATGGAGAAGACTGTACTACTGAGATGCCGTTCTGGCTAGGACAAATTATGAGTTGTAAGAAAAACAACTAAGGGGTTATTTGTCAGCTGTGTGTTCGGTGGTACGAGGTCTACGATGGAAGAGACGCATGGTCAGGTAAGTATAGGCCTGCCATGCTTCGCAAGGGGAGAACAACAGTGGCTTGGAAGGGACATATTTCGGTTGACACCGTCATTGCAGAGTTCCCTGTGGAACCACGTTAGTTCTAGATAGCTGGTACGAGCTACGGACACGCTGTCCTTACGAAACGAAACGAGCAGTCCACCCGCTGGTGTTTGACTGTATGTTAGGTAGAAAGGTAGAGATAGGTTAGCGAGTAGACACGAGCGTCACGACGCAACAATCCACGTGAGGATTACGTTCGGTAAACGAGGTGGCACGTCACCGGAGGCGCTCTCAACCAAGCCCGGAGGCACTACACGCAATCAGCCTTACGTGCGGCGATGGGTAGGGAGTACGCAGCTCGACGGAGACGAGGCCTCGTTAGGCAAAACGTAAACGTAAACGTAGAAGTCAGTCGTAGACTAGAGCCGTTGCTCGATCGTTGTCTTGTCCCCTTTCCCTCCCGGCACGATGCCAATACCTATATAGCCACGATGGCATCGCTTTACAGTGTAAACACTGCTCGTAACGTCCCCGAATGGGAAAGGACCTTGTGGGTCACACGTAGGGACCCGTTGGTCCGTTGGCCGTTGCCAGTACGTTCGTTGCACACGTGTGCCGGATGCGCGCGCGCATGCGCCAGCAATGTTCGTGCATTGCTGTCGCCGGTCGTGTCCGCCGAGATTCGAATTCCGCGGAAAAACGTAAATATTTGCAATTTCGGAATTGCCACGTATACTACACAGCCCCACCCCCACACGTGGACGTCCCGGCCACGCGAGGCCCTTCAGGACGCGCCTGAGACACGGGGCCGTGGCGCCTTTTCGGGTACAACTGCGGACGTGGCAGTTGTCCCGAAAAATCTCGTTTAAACGTACGCGGCCCGGTTGGCTGATCGAATCGCCACGGCGCCGGAGCGCGCGCGTGCGCTCCGGCTCTTTCGTAATCATCGCGGCCCGCCCGTTGGCATCGTTCCGTGGTTAGTCGTAGGCCTCGTAGGCTTTTAGCATCGAGCTGCTTCGTAAACCTTCGTTTGTTTCTTTGCGTAATCGCATGGCTCCGTTGAGCTTCGTAATACGTGTTGGCAGGTCGTCTGCAGCGGGGGAGGGGTTAGCGTTAAGCCCCTCCCCACAATTTTTTTTGTTGTGGCGTCTACCCCGTCGGGTGTCGTAAGGCTTACGTAGCCCGTGTTTCGAGTTCGCGGCGGCGCGTGCCCGTTGGCAGGTTCGTAACACACGCAATTATTCGGCAAAGCGGCGGCGCGTAGCGGCGGCTTTTCACTGCGAGTGGTACGTTAACCTCGATCTTAGAGCCCGTTGGCGTGCGTATCATTTAGTAACTAACTCGCAAATCGTTTCCGCCGTCGTTTCTCGTTCGGATAACCCCGTCGGGTGTCGGATTTCGTTGAGCATTCGAGCTCCTTAGCGCGTAGCACATCGGTGCCCATTTTAATTTGCTCCGATGAGCTGGGCGAAAATTTCGTCGAACGTCAGACCGACGGGCGTGTGAGTCGGTTTGACGTTCTACGCCGTGGCGTGTATGTAGTAATTCGTCGCAGTACGTTGCGGTTTCGTTGACGACGTGGTGGCCGGCGGGCTTGGCTTTTCGTATAGCCGTTGACGTCATTAGCGCCGTCGCGCTTCGCGTTGCCGCGGCTTCACGTTGGCCAGTGGCGTTATCATTTTGTAACTATCTCGGAATTCGTTTCCGCCGTCGTTCCTCGTGCGGATAACCCCGTCGGGTGTCGGATTTCGTTGAGCATTCGAGCTCCTTAGCGCGTAGCACATCGGTGCCCATTTTAATTTGCTCCGATGAGCTGGGCGAAAATTTCGTCGAACGTCAGACCGACGGGCGTGTGAGTCGGTTTGACGTTCTACGCCGTGGCGTGTATGTAGTAATTCGTCGCAGTACGTTGCGGTTTCGTTGACGACGTGGTGGCCGGCGGGCTTGGCTTTTCGTATAGCCGTTGACGTCATTAGCGCCGTCGCGCTTCGCGTTGCCGCGGCTTCACGTTGGCCAGTGGCGTTATCATTTTGTAACTATCTCGGAATTCGTTTCCGCCGTCGTTCCTCGTGCGGATAACCCCGTCGGGTGTCGGATTCCGTTGAGCATTCGAGCTCCTTAGCGCGTAGCACATCGGTGCCCATTTTAATTTGCTCCGATGAGCTGGGCGAAAATTTCGTCGAACGTCAGACCGACGGGCGTGTGAGTCGGTTTGACGTTCTACGCCGTGGCGTGTATGTAGTAATTCGTCGCAGTACGTTGCGGTTTCGTTGACGACGTGGTGGCCGGCGGGCTTGGCTTTTCGTATAGCCGTTGACGTCATTAGCGCCGTCGCGCTTCGCGTTGCCGCGGCTTCACGTTGGCCAGTGGCGTTATCATTTTGTAACTATCTCGGAATTCGTTTCCGCCGTCGTTCCTCGTGCGGATAACCCCGTCGGGTGTCGAATTCCGTTGAGCATTCGAGCTCTCTGGCACGTAGCACGCCGGTGCCAATTTTAATTCGCTCCGGTGAGCTGGACGGAAAATTCGCTAAGCGTCAGGCCGACTCGCGCGTGAGTTGGCTTGACGCTTCACGCCGTTGCGTGTACGCGGTAGTGCGTCGTGGTGCGTCGCGGTTCCGTAGACAACGTTTTTGCCGGCGGGCTTGGCTTTTCGTATAGCCGTTAACACCGTTAGCGCCGTCGCGCTTTACGTTCCCGCGGCTTCACGTTAGCCGGTGGCGCAACCGTTGCGCTAGTCCGCTTCGCGTGGTGGCGTCGTTCGCCGCGGCGTCCGAGGAGCGTTTCGTTAGCTCATCCGTTATGTGGTGCGACGTGCACTTGGGCATACGTAATGCTCGCCCTCTACGCCGTTGCGTAATTTAGTTTATTCGACTTGCGAACCCGACGGGGACGCGATTGACGAAGTCGTTTCGCACGCCCGCGGGCGTTTGAGGCTGTTACGTGAGCCAGGTTCGTCGGCAGACGTTGCCTTCAGCTGTGCCGTTTACGTTGGCTACCAGCTTGTACGCCGTTGCGTATTCGTATTTCGTTTCGTACGTTCGGCCCGTTGGCGTGCGTCGTTATCGTTAGCGACGTCCGCGTACGCGCTCGTATCCTGGCCGACGTGGCCGGTGCCGCGCGCGCCTTCGAATTCGAACGGGGTCTAAGCTCGTTAGCTTCTCGTTTTGCGATGCGGACGTGCGCGTCTTAGCCTTCGTGACCGTACGTGGTCAACCCCTTTCGGGTTTGCTCGTGCGTCTCGACTAGCCGGCGGGCTTTTCGCTTTCGCGCGTCATTCGCTATGCCCGCGTGGCAGGACACCGTTGTGTCGTTCCGTGGTTGCCGTACGTGGCTACCGTGTTCGGCGTCGTGCCTCACGATGGCGATTCGGTTCGCCGTCCGTCGTCGCGGCCTCGTTGGCTCGTCGTTCGCACGCTTCACTCGCGCGCTTCGTGCGCTGAGACCCGTTGGTCTACTTCGTCGGCTAACGTATAGCTTCGTTCCGCTTCGTGCGGGGAGTTTCGTAATGAGGCCGTTGCCATCTTCGCTGGGGACGCGTCCGTCCTACGTCGTTTCTCCGCCTACCGGCGTCACGTTGCCGTTAGCTCGCGAGCTGTTTGGCGTTGACCTCGTTGGTCGATGCGACTCGTTGTCAGCGGCTGTCCACGGGGACGTACGATGGCTCACGTGACATGCCAAAATTACGAAATTTTCGGGGCACGCGTGTCCCGAGATTTGGCCGGATTAGCGCACTGTAATCGGCCCGATTTTTCGTACCGTGCGTCCATGGCCCGTTGGCCCAAGTATAATTTTTCGCGCGAAAAATCTGACGTGTTGTCCGTCCGTGGCCCGTGGTGTCGTCACCTTTGCCCGTGGGGCGGTCAACACTGTCGAGCCAGTCGTGGCTCTTCACATCGTGTGAATCGTCCGCGCGTGGACTCGTTGTCCAATCTTTCGTTGGCGCTCGTGCCTCCACCAACGTATGGTGTCGAAAACGAAAAGAGCGACGGCTCTAGCACGCATCGCGCCCCCCCAACGCAAGGGTGGACGTCCCGGCCACTCGTTGTGCCTTCGCTTCTCGTTCGTGCGGCTCGTCGCCTTCGTTTGTTGCATCGTGCAACGTCGCGCACGCGTGCGCTTAACCCGACGCTCGTGTGCGTTTTCGGGGGCCGTCGTGGCCTTTCACGTTGTTGCTCGTCGCACGCGTGCGAAGTATCGAGAGACGCTCTCTTCAGATACGTTCCGGCGGGGCTCCCACGTAGGGTTACGATACCCGACCCACTTCACGAGGAAGTCTAACGTTCCGTCCTCGTTCACGCGGTGGTTGAGTAGGTCGTCTACTACATACGCTGGACCGTCGCGGTTCTTGTCGAGGTCTGCCTCGGTGGCATCGTATGGCTCCGGCGGGGGCGCGTTCGCCGGCGTTGGCGCGTACGCAACGCGGTCCGAGTTGACACGTTCAACTACGTCTCCTCGTTGGATGACGAACGTTCGTACGTCGTTACGTAGTACGCGGAACGGTCCCAACGCGTGGTTGCCGAGCTTCGTGCCCTTCGTGGTCCCGTCCGTCGGGTCGATGAATACGTATTCTCCCGCGCGGATGTTTCGATTCGAGACACGGACTCGTTTGTCGAAATTTCGTTTATAACGTGCCTGCGCGGCCTTCAGCGTTCGATACGCATTGTCCATCGTTGTGGCGAGCTCACGAACGTAAGTGGCTCGCCCTCCCCCGTCGGGTAGTTCGCGGTTCGTTACCGACGTGTGTAGCGCCAACGGTGGCGGTGGATTCGTGAGAATCAAATCGAAGGGCGTCGTGCCCGTGCTCGAATGCACATGCGTGTTGTACGCAAACGTTAACGCCGATGCGTATCGATCCCAGTCGTTCTGGTTTTCGTTCACGTAATTGCGCAGCATCGCCAGGATCGTCCTGTTGTAGCGCTCCACCTGCCCGTTCGTTTGGGGGTGGTACGTCGACGTAAAGACGTTCGTCACGCCGATTTCGTTGCAGACGCGCTGGAAAAACTTAGCAGCGAACTGCTTTCCGTTATCGCTTATGAGCGTCCGTGGGGGTCCATACGAGAAGACCCACGCGTTGACGAACGCGCTCGCCACGTTGGCGGAATCGATATTTCGTAGAGGTACGACTCTAGTCAGCTTCGTGAAGCGGTCCGTTATCACGAGGATAAATCGGTTACCACGCGTGGTCTTCGTAAGCGGACCTAGTATGTCGATACATAGGTCTCGCAGCGGCTCCGTAGCCGGAAATAAACGTAACGGGTTCGTCCGTTTGCGAAGCTTCACGCGGTTCTTCGCACATCCAACGCAGTTTCGTACCGTTGCGTGGATGTCGGCGGCCATCGCGGGCCAGTAGTACGTCCTCCGTAGGGTATAGTACATACGCGTTTGCCCGGGATGTCCAGCGAGGACGTGGTGGTGCGTTAACTCCAGCAGCCGCGGCCGTAACGAAGCCGGCACAACGATTTGCGTACGTTCCTCATCGTGAGGGTTCCGGCGTCGGAGTAGGCCATCGTGGCCTTCGAAGAATGCAGCGTCCTGCGTCTCGGACTGTCGTGTCAGTATCGTTTGACAGAACGCGTCCTCGCGTTGAGCTTCGATAAGCTCGTCCCTCGTAATGGGAAGCTGAACGTCAGCTGGTGGCACGCGTGCCGAATCGTCTTCAGCAGCGCGCTGTTCGTCGAGGAAATCCGGTTCCTCGTCAAGAACGTCATCGAGCGACGCGTCGCGGTTGAACTCGAGGCCATCGTGGCCAGCCGTCGTGGCTGATGTTCGTCCATCACGAGTCTCGTTCGACGGGTCGTCGTGACCCCTGGCATTCGTTGCCTTTTTACGCACGGACGTCGTTCGTCCTTGCCCATTTCGTGTGGGTTGTCGCCGACTGCGAGTCGTCACGAGTACCGCGTCCCCGTACGATGGTACGTCATCGTCGACGGGTCGACCGTCGTCATACGTAGATATCACACGTGATAAAGCGTCAGGTACCTGGTGCACGCGCCCAGGTCTGTACGTGACTTCGAAATCGAATTCGGCAACGCGTAGCCTCCATCGTAGTAGTCGTCCGGACGCGTCCGTTAACGTCATCAGCCAACGTAAGGCTTCGTGGTCCGTACGTACGGTAAATCGTTGACCCTCTACGTAGGGTCGGAGCGACGTTATCGCCCAAACGACTGAGTAACACTCGCGCTCCGTTGCCGAGTAACCGCGTTCGGTTTCGTTGAGGGTCTTCGACCAGTACCCAATCGGCACCCATTCGTTGGGTTTATCTTCGTTCTGCTGTTGGAGCAACGTAGCTCCCAGCTGATACGCCGACGCGTCGGTATCGATCATGAACGGACGTCCCGCCTTCGGAAGGTGCAATACTGGTGGCGACACCAGTATTGTCTTCAACGTTTCGAACGCATTCGTTTGCGAGTCCGTTGGGTTCGTCCAATCGGGGGAAGCGTCCTTCTTCAACATCGTGTTGAGTGGCCGAGCGATCTCGGCATACGCCTTTACGAAACGGCGGTAAACGTTGGCCGCTCCCAAAAACGATCGACATTGCGTCTTGTCCCGCGGGAACGTAGCCGTACGAAAGGCTTCCTTGTTCCGTGCTGCGACGTGCAGCTTCCCTGGGGTAATCACGTGCCCCAGGTAGTCAACTCGTGGTTGAAAGAACGAGCACTTCGTGAGCTTTAACGTTACTCCCGCTGCGCGTAGCAGGGAAAGCACCTGGTCAACGTGACCCAGGTGAGACTCGAGGTCTTTCGAAAAGACGATTACGTCGTCTAAGTAAACAAGGCACGATTGCCAACGTACTCCGGAGAGGATGATGTCCAACGTCCGCTGAAACGTAGCGGGGGCATTTCGTAGCCCGAATGGCATTCGCACGTAGCGATACGTTCCCATGAAAGACGTAAACGTTGTCTTATCACGGTCCTCGGCGGAGACGGGCACTTGCCAGTAACCGGCGTTACAGTCGAGTGTCGTGAAGATGGCGGCGTCGCCCAACGAATCCAGGCAGTCTTCCATACGAGGAAGCGGGTACGAATCAGCGATCGTTTTCGCGTTCAAACGCCTGTAGTCGACACAGAAACGTAAGGATCCGTCCTTCTTCGGCACCAACACGATTGGTGACGCCCATTCGCTGGACGCGGGTTCGATAACCCCTTCGTTGAGCATCTTCGTGATCTGCTCCTCGGCTATCGTACGTAAAGCCGGACCCTGACGATAGGGCATTGAACGTATGGGCCGCGTGCCCGGTTCGAGTTCGATTCGATGCTCCGTAGCATTGATTTCGCCGAGGCGTCCGCTCGTCCACATTGACGAATGTGTAGCTAGCATCTCGTTGATGCGCTTTCGTAAGTCCTCGTCGTCGAGGTGCGACAAATCGATTGTCGACTGCCAATCCGTGGCGGGGTCGTTCCCCTTTTCGTTGACCAACGGGTCTGGCGTTTCGTCGCCCAACCCGTTCGTATTTATCCGCGTCGTCGCGTCGACTAGCGGTAGGTTCAAAACCTTCGCGAGGGCTTCGCCGCCCTCACGCTTGAGTGGGACGATTCCCAACGGGGAGCGTACCGCGTACGCAATCGTCGCGCCTTTCGGCAGCTCGCGGTCCTTCTTCGTGAAGTTAGATACGATAATAGAGAACGTCTCTCTGGGTCCTACGTCGACCACTCCGTTGGCTATGCGCAGCCCATGCCGGAATTGCACCGACGCTTTCGGCTCGAGGAACACGAGTCCGGTCGCATCCGTCGTCACGTTGACGGTCCGTTGCGACATCGCCGGTACACGCGTGTACTTCGTCAGGCGAACCGAGAACGTTCGGCTCGGCCGATTCGCGGCCGCGTTACGCTCGCGGCGCTTCGGGTGTTCCACGTTTGGATTCGTCTCTTCCCCCTCCTCGTACGGAGTCGTCGTATCGCCCTCCGCGATAATGGGTATCGTATCCCCCCGATGGAGGTCGATTGTCTGCGCTCGACAGCGTATAGCATCGACATGCTTCGACATGAACGACGTACCCATTATAACGGGAACGGCCAGCGTGTTGGCTACGAAGAATTTTACGCGGAACAGCGAGTTCCCCAACCTGACACGAAGCAGGATGGCGCCTTCGATAGGCAAACGTCGCCCGTTGGCGTCTCCGAGCTTCGGTAGCTCTTCGTCACGTAGACAGCGGTCGACCCAGTCGTAGGGTAGTAAACTTGTTCGTATCAAGTTGTAGCCGCTGCACGTATCCATCGCGATGGTAATCGCCCTCATCACGTTGAGGTCTAGTCCGATCGTTCCGGACACTATATAATGCTTCGACGCAAGTAGGCACGTATGCCCATCGAGGACCAACGGTTCGGTCCTGACCGGCGCGCGGTCTACGTCTTCGCTAGCGGTTCGTCGCTTCACCGTATGAGCCCGTATGGCTTCTTTTGCGTCGACACGCTTCGTATAAGCCGCGTGCTTGGCTTTCTCGCGCTCGGAAGCGTCGTGCTTCCGGGTAGCGCGTCTCGCTCGTCTGCGAGGCTTCCTCTTCGTGTGAGGTTCGTTCGTCCCGTCGGACTTCGTTTCTTCCCCCACGTCGGGTGTCATGTGACTCGAGTTGGCCTTCGCGGCCGTGAGCTTTACGTAACTCTCGTTCATCGGTGAGCCTGCGGAGGACCAATCATCGACGTCGGTCGTCCCCCTTTTACGTAAGGGTTCAGGCGATGTGGGTGGCTCGTGACCTACATCGCCTGGTCGTTTCCCGGCGCGGGGCCGTTCGACACGTTGTCGTCGTGAGCCCACGAAGCTCGTTCGTCATCGTGACTCGTTTCCACCTCGAGTGGTGTTTCGTCAGCGGAGGTCGTCACGTAGACTCCGCTGCGGCCATTACGCTGGCCATTTCGTTCGTTCGCCCACGGGCGGGGGTCACGTCGGTCATTACGAAAGTCGCCGCGGCGCCTGTCGAAGGGCCTTCCCCCGTCACGATTGGGGTTTCGGAGTATCGTAGGCGGCGTGCCGTACCTCCGCGGGGTCACGTTCCCTCGCTCATCAGGTCGTTCCTGGTGACGCTTGGCCATTCGTTGGCGGAAGTACTCAGCCTGACGTGGGTTGCTCTTCACGTGGAAGAGGTAGTACTTGTACGCGAAAAAGATCCGTTGATCTGGCGTCAAACGCGGACACGTAAACGTCGAGTGGCCATCTTCGCGGCATGACCAACACGACAGCGTCCAGTAATCATTCGGGATTACGGAGTGCGCCAATTGCGTCTGCTCGCTCGTGAGCTTCGGCACGTCCTCGCATGGACGGTTCAATCGAGCTTCGAGCTCGTCCGGCTTTTCGTTTGCCGTTTTCGTATCGTTGGGCGGCGGCCCGTTCGTGAAGAGGATCGCCTCCAAATTCTCGGCAACGTGAACCGCAGCGAGCGACACGTCGTCGTCGTCCCTCGCGGGGATGTTCGGGTTACCATCGTGGTAACTGGGCTCGTTAGCCCGTTCATTACGTAAGTACGCGGACTCATCGTAGTCCGCGAACTTCCTCGACTCGTGGTCGGAAATAGCCAACGTAGGCTTCACCGGAAACCGCACTTTCGGTTTCGCGGCTGACGCGACAGCTGCCGTACGTGCACGGAAGGTCGTTCCTTCGGCCGTCGCCAATCGTCTCACAACGGTGAGGTCGTTCCTCTCTCGTTCGGGGAGTGACCGGAGTCGTTCCGTCACTGCTGCCCGCGTCGAGGGCAGCAACCCACGTACGTAGTGGTGAACGAGGAGTCGATCCGTAAACACGTAGTTACACGCCCGCGTGGCGGTGTCGAGTCTATCAGCGTACTGATTCTCGTCCTCGTTAGGACTCTGCGTGATCATCGTGACCTTTCGTAGGCCTCCTGCAGCACGTCGTCTTGCAGGTATCGTTTGATCAACGCGTTGATTACGTGAGGCCACGAGAACCTCTTCGTCGGATCAGTCGTGATCACACCAGTCGTACACTGGGAATCGTAGAACCGTCGGGCGTCCCCTTCGAGGAAGAAGTGCAGCGCACGTACTGCCACTCCCTCGCACACTCCGAGTGTGCTGAACCCATCACGTATTTGGGCGAGGAATCCGAGTAACGTAATCGGATTCCGGCCGGAGAACGGCTTTAACGTAGGGAAAAGCCCCTCCAGCTCACGTTTGAGCTTATGTACGCTTTGACTCTCGTTCACGTAGAGATGTTCACGTACATCGTTAAGTCGGTACATGCGGTACGACACCACGTTCGCAAATGCGTCGAGCATTGTCGTGTGCTCTGCCAACGCGTGGCAAACGGGTCCGAGGGCGTTCCCTGGTAAGCGTACCGCGTCGGCACGTTCGTTTTCGTGGACTCGCGTGTCCGTCGTGCCGAACGTACCCAGCCACGGAATGTACGTCTCACGTGGCGGGGGAGCTCTCGTATAGAATTGCGCAGCACGTGCTGCGTCCGCCGACCGCGCGTGGTCTGGCGTATCGTTAAAACGTAATTGCCTTCGTGGCGTCTCGTCGGGGTGGGCGATGGCTCGTTGCACTGTCGCCCCCCTTCCGTACGTTGTCGGGGTCGTCGGACCGGGTGTTGGTGGGTATCCTCCCGGAACGGCCGGGGAGGATTGCGAGTTATAGGCGCGCGAGCCTTCGTAATTCGGATCGCTTCCGCTCGGCGGAGCGGAACGTCCGGCGACGATTTCGTTGAATACTACGACAAACGAGTCGAGTCTTCCCTCCACGGCGGAGAGGCGGTTTCGTAAACCTTCGTTTTCCCGTTCGAGGGTCGCTGAGCGTTCACGTAACGCACGAGCTTCGCGCTCCGAGACTCCGAGTCTCTGCCTTACGGCTTCGTCGACGGCCGCGTCGCTCGCCCTTTCGATGTGACCTCGAAGGTCTTCGTACACTACACGTAGTGCCGTGGGAGTCACGTTCCCTTCGTTGAGCTGACCGCGCGTTGCGGGGTCCATACTCACGGACTCAAACGGGCTTACCGTACGTGGTAGCTGGCCGATCGCCTCGATATCCGGCGGGATAGATCGATCAGTCGCGAAGATCGCTTCTGCTGACAAGGCCACGTCGGCTTCGGCGTCCGCTGACGTTGGCAACGGTTGCCTGGGCGACGCGCTGGAATTCGACACAGCGTAATTCATAGACCGTCGTCTGTAGCACGTAGCTTTTCGTTAACGTAAAAGAGCTCAACCTCGTTGGTTGTCGTTATGCTCGTAGCAACTTCTAGGTCGAGAGACCAGTGTGGAACCACGTTAGTTCTAGATAGCTGGTACGAGCTACGGACACGCTGTCCTTACGAAACGAAACGAGCAGTCCACCCGCTGGTGTTTGACTGTATGTTAGGTAGAAGGTAGAGATAGGTTAGCGAGTAGACACGAGCGTCACGACGCAACAATCCACGTGAGGATTACGTTCGGTAAACGAGGTGGCACGTCACCGGAGGCGCTCTCAACCAAGCCGGAGGCACTACACGCAATCAGCCTTACGTGCGGCGATGGGTAGGGAGTACGCAGCTCGACGGAGACGAGGCCTCGTTAGGCAAAACGTAAACGTAAACGTAGAAGTCAGTCGTAGACTAGAGCCGTTGCTCGATCGTTGTCTTGTCCCCTTTCCCTCCCGGCACGATGCCAATACCTATATAGCCACGATGGCATCGCTTTACAGTGTAAACACTGCTCGTAACGTCCCCGAATGGGAAAGGACCTTGTGGGTCACACGTAGGGACCCGTTGGTCCGTTGGCCGTTGCCAGTACGTTCGTTGCACACGTGTGCCGGATGCGCGCGCGCATGCGCCAGCAATGTTCGTGCATTGCTGTCGCCGGTCGTGTCCGCCGAGATTCGAATTCCGCGGAAAAACGTAAATATTTGCAATTTCGGAATTGCCACGTATACTACATTCCCTTCACTAACAAACAAGATGATAAGAGCTGGAGTAGAGAAAGAGATCAGGTCAGGCCTGGCATCTATTCCGAAGTAAAAACGCCTCGTCTTCGACGACATGAGTAGTTCAATCAACTTTGTTATCCTATTCAATCAATATGAAAAACATCTCTCATGTTCAATCAACTTCAGAAAGTTGGATTCTGGTTTGGAAAGTACTTTCTGTGCATAGCGAAATCCGTGTTCTCTCGCGAGTTCCGTTTCTTTTTTCCGTTCACGGGTCACCTCTCGACAGTTCCGGGCGGTATAAAGTGTCCAAACATGTAAATAACGCACGGTAACCGTTCCATCCATCCATCAAAATCATTCCAACCCAAAGCCTCCTGTCTACTCACCGTCTATCCTAAATGCAATCCTCTTCAGAAGCCGATCTGGAGTTAATCCGAGAGGCTATATTCTCGCATGTGACTGATGGCATTTCTCTTCGGGACTTGGGCAAAAGAATGAAATACCGTACTGGACTCTACTGAGATTCTACAATGCATGGTGGAAGTATTTTGGTGTACAGAGCCAGCCCCGGAGCCCTGCAGATATTCATCTCAGGATTCGTCGTGCTGGAGCGCCAAATGCACTAAAAGAAAGGGAGGAAAAGCTGCTAGAAGAGGCTGTAAAATACTTTTCCGACCAGCATATACCATTGACCAAGACAGGTATATGTGACCTTGTACAGTGTCTATGCCTCCTCCTTCCGTTGGAGAGGCAAATACAGATACCGTTCAAAGACCTACGGCTATCTGACAAGTTGGTGACGTCCTTTCTTGGATGTCACCCAGATCTTGCGTGCAGACCAATTCGCGCAATAGAGGCAAAGAGAATTGAGGCCGTAAATCTTAAAACTATTGCAGAACACATTGCAAGGGTTGAAGCAACTTTAAATCGATACGGTGCGCGTGATCCTCGCCTAATGTTTAATGCAGACGAATCTTGGGTTTCATTCCGTAGAATGACCGGCAGAACACTGCACAAAGGGGTTGGGAGAATGTGCAGACCATTGAATTGCGCAGCGTTCCATACCAAGGGGAGGTTAGGTTGGATAGGGTCACTTTCATGGGGGTTGTGAATGCTTTTGGACTGGCATTCAAACCGGTTGTCTTATTTCCTGGAAAATACGCCCATTACAGGATCACGACTCAAGGGTAAGAAACGCTGCACAACTTTCTCCCGGACTGCGATTTGTACCAAAATGAGAGTTCTGGAGTAGAATGCAGCATTTTCCTTGATTGGGCAAAGAAATTCATCCAAGAAACTGCGCATCTTCGAGTGGATGGACAAAATATGGTATTGATTATAGACGGATATGCCTGCCACATTCAATTAGAAGTGTTATTACGCTTCAGAGACAATGGAATTATCTTCATACGGCTCCATGTACATACGTCGCATGTGCTACAGCCATTGGACGTATCGGTGTACGGACCTTTCAAGTCATACGTACATAGGGATTTACACCGAATGTGTTCTGTGGATAGAACTGTCGATGCATTTAGTGTCGCTGATTTGTTATGCACATCTTTGTCCAGTGCATTTACATCCTCTAACATCAGGAGTTGGTTTCACAAAATGGGCTTATGGGACGTCAGAGTGAAACGAGCAAGTGTGGAACCACTGAAAGGGCTGAACTTTTTCAGAAGCTCAGATTCGGAATAAAAAAATCTGTGTGCATTAGAAACACTGGTGGCGGCGTATTTGAAGGAGAGTCGAAGTTAAATTTCAGGCGTTAATGTAGTTACGGAAGGGACGGTGAAAGTATCTATAGAAAGGGGACAGAATCTAACTTCAGATGCTGTGTTGGTTGCGCTAAGATTGCGCAAACAGAAAAATTGCTCGCGGAATCGAGAGCAGTGACTTCAGAATTCAGAAAGGCCTACGGGATAGAATCAAAGACAGACTTGAAGCGTCTCATTGATCAGGCAGCAGGGCGAAACACTCGCATTATAAGGTTGGGCTGTTCTCGCCGCATTAGACGGAATATGGCCCGCGAGAGAGCACCCCAAAGCGCTGAGAATCGTTTGCGAGGCTCTGTGACCACGGCGTAATTCAATTTTTCACCTCGTGTTACAAGTTAGGTTGCATTGAGCAGAAACACTCATTTTTGCAGGTTGCGGAAGTGCTATTTGCATCCTCTTCCACTCAAAGTGATGAAGTAAAACATAGCTCGTTTGAGAGGTTATCGAGTGTAGATGCTGTTAGAACTCAAGAAGAAGCTTCTAGTGTCTATCGGACACTGAAATTTCCTCATATGAGGTCAACCCTGGCCTCATATGAGGCAGAAAAAAATTACTAGAAATTATTAGAATTTAGCATTCCGGCTTTATATCGCATTTATGAAACTTCTAACGTGAGCATTGCATTCTATAAAGCATTGCATCCCAGTCGGACACAGGTCCTCGCATGACTGAGTGGTTATCGCCTCTCGGGAAAGCCAGAGGGCGGAGGTTCGACTCCTCGCTGAGATGCTTAGGCAGCTCGAAAATTCTCTTCGGAGAACTCGCCGATTCTTAGTTGCAACTTCTGCTTTAGGATGCTTACGCGCCTACTTGAACATGAGACAGTATAAGGTGACATTTCATAAAGGGGAATTCCGCCATAAGCAGAAGTTTACTGAGCAAGTCGAGAACGCCAGTCAGAATCGGAGGGGGCTAAAGGAGTATCTCATTTTTCTATTTTTGGACATCAATGCGTGAATAAAACGCGTTTAAAGCACCCAGAGAGAGATCCAACCTAGTAAAAAGGACCTTCGTAGGAAAGATCGTGACACATCTCGACATGCTTTTTGAATCAATCACAACCAGTCTGATGGTGACAGATAAAGACATCCTTTTGGTATAGTCGTTTGCAAGTAGAGCATACGAACTTCGACTTCTTTGTTCCCTTGCATATATCGCAGCGACCTTGATAGATAGCATTGCTATGCCTACCATTGGAAGTCCTGCGAGTTCGAGTAGTCGGTGTCAAATGAGTTCCAATGCCACTACCGCTCTCCATCTCTTCCATATCAGGTGCATCTGATTCTAGCTGACGTAATCCAATTGCATCCATCGAGTTGTCAATCATTCCTTCAGCCAATTGGATATAGAACTGATGAGGTTTCATCCTGCCCCTGTTATGCATGGCTCCACAGTACAGCTTCCAGGCATCCACGACGCATATGGCCAAAAGTGACGTGTTGACACGTGCCGACCATTCCTTGATTTCAAATTTCTTCTCCAGCATAAGGTCGTCTTGGCGACATCGTTTGTGACGGTCAACTTGCGAGCAAGTCGCATAATAGGTCTCACATACTTGTGGGATCGGAATATCAATTTCCTCCTTCCATGTCCTGCCATTCCTGCTTCGATAACGCTGCTCTCGGAATATTGGCGTCCCAGGCTGAGTACTACCATCTGTACTAATAAAGTACCTTCTGTCACCGTCGATCCACATCACTGCCATCAGATCAGGACCATCCCTATCTTTAGAAACCATAGACATGTGTGCACCCTTTCCCGAGATCTCCAAGTGTGACAGATGTTGAAGCGGATATCCCTTTGTGGCATTCTTGACAACACCAGTGAAACATGTTCCATGCTTGAAGAATATTTCTGCCGTTTCAACACAGGAAAAGTATGAATCAGCACACACGAGGCGGTGTTTATAAAACCATGGCTCGAATATCCTTAATGTGACGGCAGCACCATGCGTCTTTCGGACTCCAATGCTTTTCCACGTGTCTCCTCGGCTGACATCACCACATCCATCCTTAGAATGATTCCACTATTGCCACATGATGCAGTTTTAAGCTCACATCCATTCTCGAGCTTACGGCCCATTGCAACGTAATGTGTGAGTCCGATGTCGATCCAGTCACCTCCAAGACCATACCACCTTGACATACTCTCATCTACACATATCGAATCGGAAGGGAATACCTGAGAGCTTCTGTGTTCATTGATGGCGGTGATAAACCCAGATATGACACCCCACCGGTCAGTTTCGTCACGAACCTTGGAGTAAGTCACGTACTGTCTCAGCTCTTCAAACCGTTTTCGTGACATAATGTGTCCAAACATCGGTGCGGGGATGTATTTAGTCCCAGACTGACTACTCCAGAGTGAGCGCTTCCCACTGAACTCAAATCGTGACATGAGTACAATGACTCCAAAATACTTCAAAATCTCTCCCAGCGAGGTAGGTTTGAGATTACGCTTTTCCAGCTCGTAATTGGAGTATGAGACGATATTACTGATAAATCCCATTGGAAACATCCATTGGAAATATTCATACGGTGTCATATCTGATGGGCCGTTTCCTTCAGATATTATCTCATCCAAAGGACCAACCACCTTCCACGGCCGAGTGGGGCTCCAGCCATTCATTTGCATTGATACATCAGACACGGTCCATTCCACGTCATTGCAGATGACAATTGCCTCACCGGTTGACTCAGTGTCACATGGAAGCGTATTAACACTCGTACTCATGTCACGTTCTTGCGGCGTGACTGCATCTGACTTTTCGGCCTCATTCTCGTCACTCCCAGTCTCTTGAGCTTTATCTCCTCCTTCTGTTACTTGTTCCTCTGTATCATCGGCAGGTGCCTAGACACTGCAGAGACCCAGGGCTGTCACCTTGTTACCATCAGCCAGCTCCCACTCAGCCTCGATTGATGTCATCAATCGCTTGTTGCCTCTCTCTTTAATGACTCGAATGACAGTTCCGGATATCATCTTTGTCTTGCATCCGGCGCCATACATCCTGCGACACTTGGAGATAGATGTCAGTTGTCTGGCAGGAGCGAGGACACTGTTTCCGACAACTTGGCGACAATCAAATGGTTTCACCATTTTTTGTGATTTCGGGATTGCAGTGGAGTTGTCGTGGTTTGCTGACGTGAGAATTAAAATTCAAGCATTCACTCTGCCCCGCCACACCATCAGTCTCGCCGGCGAGTCTTCTAGTGGCAAAAGTGGAGGAAATCGTTTATTTTTCAATTTAAACTAGGGTGGTAAAAAGTGACCTCATATGAGGCCACTTGTCCGATAGACACTAGGTGCTCTGAGAGTACTATTTTTTTGTTTTTCTGACTTCAATCCGTTCTGTAACGGTAATTTTGCAGGTTATAGGAGCAACGGTTATCAACAGCTAGCACCGACGGAGAGTTGCGAAGAATACAAAGGACAACAGTCGGACGGCTCAGGGCCGTTCCCAGGAAAAATTTTGCACGGGAAATTTGTATGCACGTGCACGAAACGATGGAATAGAGACTTTTGATTGGCTCCATGTAGAAGTGAGTGAGACACCTTGCACAGAACAGTCAAGCCCGAAAACGTACCGAGATGATAAGTTTAAAACTCCAAATCTCTGCAAGTGCGCCACTTGTAAGTTATACGATGGGGGATCACTGAGGTATCCCGAGTGCTAGCTTTTTCTCTTCAGTAACCTCTCATAGCGGAGGATGCCATGGAGCGGACGGATCTTGGAGTGGACCACTATTACACGCCTTTACTTGACCATCTTCTAAATTTTGCTTGCTGTGCTCCCCACTGGGGGGGAGAGATTAACGCGGTTGTAGGTGGATTGGATTGACTCCTTTCCATTAGAGCGCATGAGTAGACTGTTTCAACTTGTGCCAATCTGCTTAGATACAGAGAATGCTGGGGATGGGCGTTAGACGTGAGGTTTGGAAGCTTTACAACGTACGAGGATCTTCTGACCCGGTATGATCGGGTCAAGTACAGGCGGGTACTCGTGGTCCGATCGAGGATCCGGCCGCTCCTTGGCATCCTCCGCTATGCTAGGATACCGAAAAGAACAAGCTAGCACTCAGGATACCTCAGTGATTCCCCATCGTACCACTTACAAGTGGCGCGCATGCAGAGATCAGGAGTTCAGTAGTTCAATAAAAGTAGTTTAACATATTAACATATGGAGCCAATCAAAAGTATCTATTCCATCGTTTCGTGCACGTGCATACAAATTTCCCGTGCAAAATTTTTCCTGGGAACGGCCCTCAATCGTATATTTGTGCCGCATGTGATGGTCACGAATTTACACGTAGTCAAACTTTGCCAGATTTTGGCACGAAAACTTCGTTGCATTTTAGAATCAATTGTAATGTCATCTCAGCTGTTTAGGGTACGCTCAAAAACTAACGCACACCATTCTCTTCCTGAGTCGCTTCACTCCCTAAACACCGGTTCAGTGAACAATAGGAAGAAAGGTGTTCATCCAGAATCCCCTTCCACTTCGTGCAACACACTACTTCACACCTACCAACTAACCCGAGCCTCAACCAGCGCCAATACTCAGGCAATAATCGGCGGCATGGTTGCAGGCGTCGCACACGCAAATCCAGTCTTACCTGTCCTCGAATTCGTACAGCCTTCTACCACGCATCCCAGCGCCACCAATGGCGCACGCGAGCACACAAACATCGCAAGTTCCTCACGTCGGAAACACCGCGTCGGACAACTCATTGGTTGCGGACGCCCGCCCTCCGGTCTCATAAAGGCCCCACATTTGAATCCTGTCTCGCCCTCCCCTGTGCACGGCTGCGGCCGGCAGCCCATCATGCGCGGGATGCAACTCAATGCCGCCTGACGACGCGTCGGGAAACATTGCTCCGGACAGGTTACTTGCTTGCTGAAAGACGCGAGGTTGAAGCTGGTCGCTGCGGCGGCGACGGACAGAAGGAGGAGCGCGGAAAGTGCGGATATGAACATCATGATTGCGGGACTGGCAGGAGTGAATGCTGTGCGTGCTCGTGGGATTTATATGTTGGAGATGGATTAGATTAAGTGTTTGGTGTGGGTTCAATCGGGCGGTGTTAATTAACGTGGCTTGCATGCGGGTTTGGTGGCATGGTAACTGCTGTTTGAACGTTACGAGAAGATCGGAGGTGGATTGTATCTCGAGTGGTCGTCGTAGTGCGTGAAATGTGATTTGGAAGATTGCTGAATGATTTGATACTGGCGCTGTTCCCGAGTTCGTTACGGATGTAATTCCATGCGGCGACAAATCCAGCGTCAGCTTCCTTGGTATGTTCGTTGAGGATTCCTGCGCCCGGTACTTTCCTCGTCAGCTCGGCAACCATGTTTTCCAAACCTTGTAATCTCTTACCAGTAGCACCAACCTGAAAACCAGATAGTGATGGGATGCTGTTCGTCGGAACTGTTTTCGTCTGTCCCGACTGTACAGTGCTGTCGACATAGTCCGCACCAGCCGACTCACCTCGTTGACTGCGATCATCGGAAAGTGCTGTGACGACAGAATCGGAATAATCCCGCTTGGTTATTTCTGTGGTGTTGTAGATCTCAAGAGATTCAGTCTGAACACGGGCGATCCGTTCGTCAACAAACAGCATGATTCTCGTTCAATTGTGCAATGAAAGCGCTCGACTAGATGAGAATGTGGCTGACAACTTTCAGCTTTGCGGTTTTTGACAGATGCCTACTGTGTATGCAATTGGCACGACAATATTCCTCGGTGTGCCTCCGATAGCGGCTCTGTTTTCGATGGAATCACTGCCTTTCATGCGGCGCGACTTGCAAAGTGTACGGCCGGAATATAAAATACCACACCAATAATAGACGGGTTGGGTAGCACCATGGTTTGCTTTGTGAACGATTACAAACCGTACATACACTCTGATGCAAGACACTTTTCAGCATTTGATCGACAATCAACAGCCGAATGAACGTCAAGCATGAAAGCATTTTAGTGCATGTGTCGGTGATATTTCCTGTAGCCAACCAGGATGCGTTTCTTTGCTCGCGTTTGTCACCCCATTGCACGCTTAAGCTCCGTCTCCCAGGTGCTTCAATTTGCTTTCGGTACGGCTTGGCACGCAGATGATGCTCTTCGTCCAACGCGCTTAGCCCATCTCCCGGTGCATCTGCAAACTGCGACCATTCCGGGGTGTCACCACTGCGTGAACGAAATCATGTTGTCTACGGACAAACGCACTCGATGGAAGTCGATACTCCAGGTAGGCGGGTCGGCACTTGAAGCGTGACTGGCAATTTACACAAATGTCTTACTAGGGGAGAAGAAAGAATAACTGCTTTTGTATGAAAATCTTTCATAGTCGTATTTGACCAACCTATTGCTTCGCACATTCCTGTCGCCCTTCTCCAATCGCTTCCTCGCAATTACCACCCCATTACCATCCTCCGAAAACCATTCAATTGTATCACCGATGATGCGACCATTGAATCGCATCAGTTCCTCCAACGTGCACCCCTGCTCCATCCGAATCTTTCCACTGTGCCGCTCCTCGTCCAGCATGCCCGTGTTCACATTCTCCAGCCACGAGCACCCCGGATCCACGAGTGCTAACAGTGCCTTCACTTCCCCTTCACTTTTCAGACCCAAATATCTCTGCACTGCGCCGGAATCTTTCATCAATTTCACGCCGAGCACCAAGTGTCTCAGCACATTGTTGTCTTCGCTGGTGAGCTTGATGATTCCAAAGATGCCAACCAGTAGCACTGTAGCCACTTGCACACTATCCAAAATCTGTTCCAAAATGTTGCCTCGGTTTCCGACATCACTTATGCCTACATACAGCGACAGAGCTACTACGGATGCTATATAACCGAGCGCGGCGAATTGCGGTAATTTAGGTAGTTTCACCACTGCCCCTTCCAAGTGATATTTGATCTTCTTACACTCCTGATAGAGTGTTTCCCGCGTCAGCGATCGCCGCAATTGTAACCACCAGCCATGTACCCTGTCAGAACGGAATTGGTCAGAAAGTTGCCGCTCCGGAGGCCCTTCGACATGTGCAATATTGACATATCCAAACTCGCGAGTACCTTGGCCAGTATCCCAGGTAGAGTTTAAATTGAACGAAAACGCCATTAACAAGGCACGGCTCTTCTCCGGTGCCAAGTGGTCCAGCTGACCCACTTGTTTGCAAGCTTTAGAAATACGACCGCTTAATTTTAGCTCGTCTTTATACACAACGTTGCCATCCAGTAATTCCTCTCGCTTACCTACGATAACATTCATCGTCGAAAAGCTGTTCCGTCGCCACAATACGGACCGAAGTAGCTGCAGACAACTGATTGTAGATGCAGAAAGGCCCTTCTTGGCTTTGGCAGAGAAATGGTGTCCCAGCCTGAGATTCAAACAGGAAATAAGGGCTGGTAGCGCTGATAAGCCGCGAACTCCTAAACCTTGGCAAATACCATCGTGAACTGCATTGACGACCTTCATGTACTCGATATCACAACTGAGCTTATTGAGCACAGAAGCTTGTGCATTTTGTTCCCCCTCAATGGTCGGTGGTACGATGTACACACGATATTCACCGGATATACTGACGAAAGGGTATCCATTCCTCAAGCGTACACATTTGTCAAAAAGATGGCCTGGTGGAGTGCCGAGGATAATAGCATCGCTTCCTGGAACAATCTCATCACAATGAACAACACTGAACGATTTTACGGCGTTGATACCACGAAGCATGGTGTCGCCGAAGTATTCATACCCCATGTCATTCCAGATGGCAAAAAATGCAGCATTGGCTTCTGCAGTACACTCGTTCAATTCTTTGGCGCTATCTTGTACTGCAATCAGTTTTGCAACAACGGCCTCGATAGCTTGTAAACTTTTCTGGGCAACAAACCGGGAATGAGCGCGTAGTTCATCTGAAATTAACATGGGAGTCTCATGCTGCGTTGTAGACATCTCCTGTTGCGACTGCATCGTACTTTCCTCATGTAGCAGAATGGGTGTGTTTGGACGTTGATGCGGTTTACGTTCGCCCCCGTTTTCAAAGACTGCGGGAGGTGTAGTACGAGTGTAAGCGCTGATGCCAACTGTGTGAAAACTGCTTGCAACATTGGGCATGTAGTTAAGGACTTGCGGGGGTGGGTTTTACACGCATGTTTACTGCTCATAGTTGTGTGTGAACATCTGTGAAAGACTTTGCCCCATGCAAGTAAGGAAAATATATCGATCAAGCAGCCTGACTTTTTTCATGTCTGTCATCAAACGAGAAATAACAATGCATGCATATGACATGTTTCAATTGAATTGTGTTTTGTGAACGGCATGTTTCGGCATCAGCAAAGGTTCCGACACGCTACGCTACGATGAGAGCGAGCATGAATGGAAGAATGGTGCAGTTTGGATGTCGGCGCACAATGCACATCGCTGCGAGTAGAAGCTGGCAAAACCACCGTCTCTGTATATTCCACAACAGTGCGGCAATGTTCAGCGGACATGAGCACCATCGTGACGCCAGCTCTGCAGAGTTGCGGGAGGCAAAATGACTTGGCGAGCGGACGCAATGCATGATTTCATTGACAAAAATGATGGCAAATTAAAGTTTGAGTCTTGCAGCCGGCGAGGCCATAGTGTCTCAACTGTTATCGAGAATGATTCAGCCGGCATGAGAGCATGCTTTCTGCCAGACGCACGACGCAATCATGGTAGAAGGAAATGCTTCGAATTCCGTGCTTCAACTGTCAGCTGATGCAATGTACGACTTGAAGAATATCGGCCGCTATTCTGCGCACGGAAAGCTGAGGAAAGCGAGTCAGAGATTATCGAAACGTGCCGAGACGCAGCGCATCGGGCGTGATATGCATCGAAACATTACATTGCGGCGGTATAGCAATGGTCTGTTCGTTGGCGGAAGACTTGCGCTACGTGGGGGGAGGGGTGCTATTACATCACCGCCGACAGCAAAACAAGCCACCGAAAATATGATCACAAATATTCTACACGTGTAACTGTTCGACGGGAGAATAATCGTTTTCCACCAAACATAATTGTCATTTCTGTCTGGCTGAAATAGTCTTCCGAACTGATCACATTCCAATTTAGCGTCATCATAACACTACACACTCACAGCTCATCAATTGATCTTTAATTCGTGCAACACACTACTTCACACCTACCAACTAACCCGAGCCTCAACCAACGCACTTGCTCAGGCCACAGTCGGCGGCATGGTTGCAGGCGTCGCACACGCAAATCCAGTCTTACCTGTCCTCGAATTCGTACAGCCTTCTACCACGCATCCCAGCGCCACCAATGGCGCACGCGAGCACACAAACATCGCAAGTTCCTCACGTCGGAAACACCGCATCGGACAACTCATCGGTTGCGGACGCCCGCCCCCCGGTCTCATAAAGGCCCCACATTTGAATCCTGTCTCGCCCTCCCCTGTGCACGCCTGCGGGCGACAGCCCATCATGCGCGGGATGCAACTCAATGCCGCCTGACGACGCGTCGGGAAGCATTGCTCCGGACAGGTTACTTGCTTGCTGAAAGACGCGAGGTTGAAGCTGGTCGCTGTGGCGGCGACAGACAGAAGGAGGAGCGCGGAAAGTGCGGATGTGAACGTCATGTTTGCGGGGTTGGATGGGGGCTGAGGCGGAAGAAGTTGTGCGTGCTTGTGGGATTTATAGATTCTAGATGGATTGGATTGCGTGTGTGTGTGATGTGGGTTCGATTGAGCGGCGTTAGCTGACGTGGCTTGCATGCCGGTTTGGCGGCATGGTTGCAGCCGTTTGAACGTTATGAGAAGATGGGAGATGGATTGTACCTCGAGTGGTGGTCATAGTGCGTGAAATGTGATTAGGAAGATTCTACGCGCGAACCTCACGCGTAGAATCTTCCATATCCCCCCGCGGTGCAAGGGGACACACGCAATTCAGGTGTGGATCTGCTTCGTGGGACCAGAGCGGAAATTGCATGTGAGGGTGGCAGTCCATTGCGTGACTGGCAACCGACTCGCTGTGCGCGCTGTTACAGTATTATGATCAAGGCTTCACGTTAGCGGATCGCGCAATGCGACTATTGTCGATGGTCCATCGGTAGAGGGATGGGGCTCGATACGTAACATACTTTCGTGTATGATTACTTACCTTCCAATTTACAGTACTCCAAGCATGTGATCAGTGATTCGCTTCACTCGCTTCTAGACAGACTTGTTGATCCTATGTACTTCACGTGGCGCAGCATCGCTCTTGGTGATGCACCCTGACATATGACACAGATTCAACCTAGATTTAACTGACGTCACAGATTTCCTCACCTTGGTCTGATGCGCTGGTACTGCTGTTTCGGATCAACATGCATAGCAGTAGCATCTGCACCCCGTAGCCATCTTCAGAGAGAGCCTCTTCGAAATGGAATTGGTATCGAATTAGACTCTGTATACTTCAAATCGTTCTCTTTTACATGAACTTGGAGCTCTTGTCAAATCAAATTAGAGCACTGTATCTATCCACTGCAACCGAGTCCGGTTGCGCGCATCGCAAATTGTTAGAAAACTACTTTCGTCGAACATCATCGTAAATTAGTTAGTTGAAACAGAACCGCTAGTACAACGAATTCATAAAACCTGTCATCAGCGCAATCACAGGTCGCAGATCTCAGCAACGAGCTGATCGATGATATCCAACAACTCGAAATAACCATTAATCCTCAGGACCCGGTTACGACTTCCTGTAATCGATCGAAGGAATCTTGTTCGATTTCCAAATCCAATACCGACCGCACAGATAGCATTTCCCTCGTTCCGTCTCCTGAACCTTCTCGCAATACCCTCAGCATCCCGGAAGAAAGACCGACCATCTGCCAGAACGACGATCTTATTCACATCCTCATCATGCCCATTCAATTGGCGCGAACAGAATCGAATTCCACCAGGCAAAGCAGATCTGAAACCTCCTCTCTGACTCGTGTTTGCAACATCCTTCAAAAACTGGTCCGTGTCCGTCGTCAACGCACTGATCACCCCTCGTGGCCGCGTGTACTGCACGGCTGCGAATGCAGATCGTACGTCGACACCCACAACAGCCGAAACGAGCTGAACGAATTCCAATTGTCTCGTAAAGTCCTCCGGGTCAACAAAGGACCCTCCGTCAATGGCGAAACACACATTTGGATTGCAACCGCCATTTTCCACAACTTCTTCGCGAAGTTCTTCCACCATTTCCTGGGCAGATTCCTCCTGTAGCAGCGAATTTTCCGGAAGCATTTCGACGATCGGCTCGGAAATGACGAGTTCTACCTCCGGTGTGGCCGATGGTGTCGCTACCGGTGTGTTCACCGGCTCCGTTGTCGCTTCAGGTGTCATGCTGGGAGTGGTGATCACTGTGGGCATCGGTGTGACGATTGGAGTTGCAGTTGGAGTGGAAATTGGCTCGGGCACTGGCGTAGAGACAGGTGTAACGATTGGAGTGGCCGTGGGCGTTGCGATTGGCTCGGACACAGGTGTGGCGACTGGTGTGACGAGCGGGGTGGGCATTGGGGTAGCGACAGGTGTTGCAATCGGTGAAGCAATTGGTGTCGGACTGGGCACAGAAACTGGAGTTACAATTGGAGTTGGAACTGGAGTTTGGATTGGGGTGACGACCGGCGTGGTTTCTTCAGGGGCGAATGGGGTTATTGTTGGTGTAGCAATTTGCATCGGACTTGGAGTTGCTGTGGGCCATTCAGTAGACATAGTTGGAGTGGGGGTTGTGTTTGGCGTATCCATCGGAGTAGCAACTGGTGCGGAAGAAACGGCGGGAATTGGCGTGACGATTGGGGTTGCAAATTCCGAGGACATTGCGACTGGAGTTGGTGAAAGCTGAGCTGTTGTTAGAGCAAAAAGCCCGAGAAGGAGAGAGCTGACCAGGAAGTTTGACGAAGCCTTCATTTTTCCGGTGATATGCGAGACGAGTGATTGTGAGTGGGTGAGTGGGTTTGATTAGATGTGTGAGTCGATGGTGATACTGGATGTGCGGTATTCGCGGAGAGAGCGAGTTGTTTTATACGGCACAAGAGGCTGGGGAATGAAAGAAGATGTGGTACAGACTGGATGAGTTGTACATTGTGAGAAATGATTTCTCGGCTATGCACCCAACAAACATTGAAGGTGGTTTGGTTGGTCACTGCTGTGGGGGTGACGTGCATCATTGTTCTGAAAGGCCCATAGACGGGCGGATGAGAGATGAAAGGTCTCGTAGAGGTTCTCTGGAACAGATGGTGCTGTTGGATTGCTGGTAGGAGGCGCGGTTAGTATGCTTTCCAATTGGAAAGGGTAGGCACTACCACACCATCTACAAGTGAAATTTTGGGTGTACGCATCGTCGTTTCATTTGTGGATTCTAGGTAGCATTGTTGGTAGTGTAAACTCTCAAGTGTACATATCTCTATTCACGGGGTGGTCATTGTTGAAGGTTACAGCCAGTAATACGGTAATGTATTGCACAACAGAAGAGTCATAGAATGAACCCAAAGAAGATTGAATGAGTGTCGTGAATAAGGGTCAAAAAGGCCAGGAATAGATTTGTGAAACTAGTTGTGTTTAATTGCAAACGAGGAGATAGATCGACGGTTACAGAGTTGTTATACGAATCGGCAGAGTAGACAAAACTGAATTGTTCGCGTGTGCTGTGTTGAGGTTGGCGCGTATGAGTGACGTAATCCGGAAGTATTACAAGTATAAAAATATAAAATTTTAAGGCGAGTACTATGTGCACACATCATCAATCGACGTACCTCTTCTTCATCGTTGGTCGTTGTTGCCTACAACAGGATAAGAAACGACATGACTGGGTTTGGTGCGTGCAGCCATCGCGAAATTGGCGATGTGTTATTGCTTGGCGTGAAGCATGCCGACATGCTTTCAGTAACAACATGCCGCTCGTTGGTCGATGTTAAATTTCCCTAATCGTCTCGCTCATACTTAATTGCGCTACATGCCATTGGATAACACGGGCAGATTTGGATACTGGATATTATCCGTCGCTATTATTTTAAAATTGTACAACATTTTATATTCTCCTACACCGATGTAATGTCGACGGAGCTTTAGGCGCACTCGCATGCTGGACAAAGGAGGGTAGTGTTGCCATATAGGAGGACATCGTCCTCGTCAAGCATGCAGTTGACAGTTAGCCGTGAAAAACAAAATGTGTTTAGATGACTGCTGACTGCGACTGTCATGCCGTGTCCCACAGCAGAGAAAATCCACCTGTATGCGCTGTTGAACCATATTCGAAAGAAATGAGCTGTGCATAAAAGTATCTATCCACACGTCAAGTACCCGAGTGCAGTACAAGAATAAATGCGCTGCGTGAGTATGCAAATTTTCGTTGATGGGATCTCATGCAAGAATATGGCGCACACCATCTAATGGACGACTGTCAATTGGGCTGGAGATCAACAGGGTCGGCCGCGGCATAGCGAACAATTGATTTGTATGGCGCATGTGTTTAGACGGAGGTCGCTTCGTCCATTGCATGATGCGCCTCCTGCAATTGTCATGCACGTTCACCCTCTCGCGATGTGAGTGACAGAAATAGAATTTGGAGGGTTGCAGAAAGGAAGAAGGCGCCGCGGTGTTTTGAAACTTTCCACTTCCAGCTTGAAGCTTCCCCTCGCCTGCAACAAAGATGTCCTGCAATGACTTGGGCTCTCGAAATGAGATGGTTGGATGGAAAAAAACCCCAGGCTCCCCTTCCGGAGAGGCACAATCAGGGCTAGAATGCGAGCCCGGACCTGGTAAACAAAATTTAGTCGATATGTTCTGCAAATTTTGCAGTTTTGAATAAAATTTAGATCTAGAGTTTAAAAACTCGATCCACTCGGAAGAAAAAAAATGTTATACTTTGATAGAGAATGTTGTGCTTGCGCAGACACTCGAGTTGACCTGCCACCTAGTTACATGGGTATCGCAACACAAACTCTCGCTTTTGAAACGGCGGGGACAAAGCTCATGTACGCGAGCAAACAAAACATACCAGCTCGAAAAGACAGCCACCGGGCAACTACGCTGAAACGTTGACAAATTGCACTCACCCACAGCTCAACACGCGCGCCGACCAAATCTCTACTCAAACTTTCCGGCCAGAAAACGAACATATCTCTTCCGCAGCGCGTTACTCACAACGGCACATACCGCGACGCGGGCGACAAGTGCCACCATCCACGCGAACCACACACGATCCTCAATGCTATCCGCGAAGACTCCAAGCGCCACATGAACCGTCATGTACACCGCTGCGCAGCCGACAGCGCGGACAACGCGTTTGGGTCTCTGAAAGCACACAAACGCGGCATATTCAAACGCGACGATCACAACGGCGCCGACGAACACCATCGTCAGCACGGAGAGTTGGAACGGTTGCGCAGACGCGAGCTGCGTGCTGAGAAGCGCCATCGTCGTACAAAACCCCAGCGCGGCTGCGACGGCGTAGTTGAACACCACGCGCACGCCGATCGGCACTGCGAGGTTATGGGTGGAAATGACGGCAGCGAGCGCTTTGCGCACGATGAGCACGGCGCAGATTGTGTCGGCAATAGCGCGGTTGGGGATGTAGAGATACCGCGACAAAGTGCCGATGTACAACATCAAGGGAGCCTCGCGCTGGAGCGCGTCTAGTTGGGTGGTGTTGGACGCGTTGAGCTGGTCGCTGAATTGGCCGAGCTCGTCCATGATCGCCGTGGCGGCCTCTGTGAGAATGGTTGGCTTGAGCTCGATGCCGTGGGTGACGATGACGCGCGCCAGTAGCAAGGCGTAGGTTGTCGCGGCGGAGAGAAGCAGGGATAGGACGGTGTGGACGGTGGGCCATATGAGCGCTCCGAATGCATAGTGGGATATGAGGTCGTCTGTGGTTACGGTGCGGTCTTTTTGGTGGCGCGCCAGGTAGGCGAAGAGGATGGCTGGGATGGAGGCGGTGGTTGCTTTCAGAATGGCGTGTGCGCGTGAGGAGGATTTGATGTAGGCGATTAGTAGGTAGAGCAGGAGGAGAAGAGTGAGTCGGATGTAGGATGGGGTGGAGAGCGGGTGAGAGGTTGGGTGCTGTTGATGGGATTGCATGTTTGATGAGGTATGGCGCTTGAGAGCGTGTCCAAGCTGGATTGTTGGTGAGGTGTTGACAGATAAATTGTTGCTGTTTTTTTGATGGATTTGGCATGAAACGCGAGCATAGTCGCAACTCTAGATGACCACCTTGTGCGCTCGGCTTGTTTCCCAACCCTACACATCGATAGCTAAATCAACTCCCAATCGCTTGCAATCGCTCACATAGACAAAACCCAAAAGAAAAAAACTAGCTTTACGATACGACTATCCTAACACTACTACAAAGCTAAAGAAAAAGGGCAAGGTGTTCATTAGTCATGCCGGCCCGGACAAGGACACCATGGCACAAGTGGTTTACGACAAGCTGATCGGGCGGGGGTCCGGAGCGTCACAGCTGGGATCCGGACACAACGCGGCGAGAAACGACGGGTCGAACGTCGAACAGCGGGTGTGCAACAGTCGGCTGAATCAGCGGCACGCAAATGGACGATGAAGGAACTGATGGGCGCCTCGAGACGGCGCGGAATACGGGGAACGTGGTGTGATGATCATCCCTGTATACTCGTGCGGCGTATTTGGCACGCCGCTTGCGCGGACGCGCGCCGTTGGCGAGGGTTGAGGAGGTAGCACCGGCGTGGTGCGGCGGGTGCGTGCGGTGCGACGACGGGATGGGCGACGGTTGTATGCTGCGAGTCGTGTCGTGGTTATGACAGGGCGGTGTATTTGCGGGATGTGGTTGGGTGTCGATGGTGGGGTCTGGTCTACTCGCGACCAATGGGGACGTTGCAGCTCGCTGTATGCGGGTATGTGATTGGTCGGCGCGATCTCGGACGTGTTTGGATATTAGGACATGGTTGGATTCGCGACGTGTATGACGTGTACATGGCTTGATTTGTAGTGGGGTGAGATATCGCGTCGGCGGCGTTCATTTGTGGCTGGACGTTGTGCAAATGGAGATGGGGAAAGAGCTGCTTTCTATCAGATTGTATTATCCAATCAACAATCGGTAGCAGCTCATATAATACGCCATTCGTCCACCTGTCGCTGTCATAGCACTCGTCAACAAACCAACTTGTATGATGTATCGTTGATGTATCGATATCGTACAACAACGCCCCAGCAGAGGACTCCGCAAGCGCAGCTTTACGTGGCAGCTATGATCATCCTTCACTCAAACTTTCCGTTGACGACACGAACATACCTTTTCCAAACGCCATTTGCAACCATCACACACACGACGCCACGCACCAACGACATGCACCACCACCACCAACCGTCGTGCGTCGATTTGACAAAATCCAAAACGGCGACCATAACTTCATTGAACAAAATATACGCAAACGCCAAACCAACAGCACGCGCAACTCTCGCCCGTCTTTGGAAGCAAACAAGCTCCACATATTCCAACGCGATGATCATAGCCGCGCCTATCAACACCACCACCTTCAAAACCGGGTTGGCCAAGTCCACGTCCATGCGTCCCTCAAATAACGATACAATTATTGTCGTGCAAAGCCCCAACATACACATGCTTGTATAGTTGAGAATCATCCGCATGCCGACCGGCTCCACAATGTTGTGCATCGAGATGACAGTGTACAATGCCTGATGCACGATATAAAATGTGACGATAACGCTCGATAAAGCCTCCATGACCACCGGCAGATGTTTGTTCTCAACAGCCCAGACAAACGCAGGAAGCTCATGATCCAAGGTGTCGAGTTGCGTTTGGTTGGACTCGTCGATTGCTTCATATTTATCGTAGAGTGCCATACTTTCATTCATTGTCATTTTTAAAGCTGTGGAAAAGTGGGCGGCTGACGGGTTGGTGAAATAAATGACGATGATGCGATACAGTATTAGGATGCCTGGGATGAGCGGGTAAAGCGCGATGAATAGGATGATGTGAATTGCGCACCATGTGACCGCTCCGGAGACAAAGTGTGATACGAGCTCATTCGTGCTTACGTTCTCGTCCTTGTGGCGCCGAACCACGTAGACACTGAGAATAATCGGCAAGGAGGCTGCGATTGTTCTCACAACCAACTGGGGAGTGGATTGTGACTTGATATAGAGGATCAGTGCGTAGAGCAGGAAGAGCACGCATAGTTTGACACAGGACCAAATGGAGAGCCGATGAAGACGATGTTGTTGTTGTTGTTGTGTCTGCATACTTGACGTCGGCATGTCCATCTGGAAACTTGGCTGAGAAATGAACGAACAACCGTTTCGCAGCTTTGAATTATGGACGCAATATGCATTGTTGTCGATGCCTCGACACTGACATCACAAATTCCGAATTTCGGGCCTCGGAAGCGTTTGAGAAGTGCATGCCAACGACGCTTCATGTTTTGGCTTTTCTCTCCTTCCGCCGCTGATTAGACCGCTTCGGAGAAGTGTCGCTGTGACAACCAGCGTCGCATTGACTGCATGACACCCCAACGATTTGAAGCTTCACGTCGTAGTCTTGTATGCATGCAGATTCGCGACCGACCGTGCGTCCATTCGGCGCTTGTCCATTCATTCGATTACCCTGCGATTGCTGATGGTATCGGACGGATGTATCGTGCTGCACAAGACTGGTGCTTGCTTGAGTGCCGTCGCAGCAGTTTCGTCATGAATTCATAATATTCTAAACAAATCGAATCTGTTGAGATCACACAAATTTTCAGTGTGATCCATGGCATACGGCATCACGAAGTTTTCAATCCCTGCTTGTTCATTGCGGGCATCTATGTCACCCAAAAGCTACATTCACCTTTCTTCTAACAATTCAACCACCGCTCAACTCCTCCCCCAGCCTTCCATACCTACGGACAGAATTCTAATATATTTCTTTCGCAAAACATTTGTCACCACCCCACAAAAGGCACTGCGCGCTACGACTCTAACCCATGGTAGCCACTGCGGTTGCATCTTCCAGTTTTTCAAGGCCATGATTCCCGGATAATTTGTCAGCATTTGGTCGCATAACAAGTACACGAATGTCAGTGCGACTGCGCGCACAATTCTTTTCTCTCGCTTAAAACACAGAAACTTCACATATTCAAATGCGATAATCATAGCAGCACCTGTGAGCACAATCACGTATACAACACCATCCAGAAATGTTACGTACGAGTCCTGCAGATTCCCAAGTACTGCCATCGTACAGAACCCCAACATACCCATGATGGTGTAGTTGAAAATGACGCGCACACCGAGTGGTTCTGCGGTGTTGTGTGCGGTGATAATAGTACTCAGCGATCTGCGTGCGAGGTAGTACGCGCTTATTGCGTTTATCAAAGCGGCTGCAAATATCGTCAAGAGCGTGTAACCGTAGAAATTGTCAAGGAATCGCCCTAGGTATTCGATCATCTGGATTTCATCTGGGTTTGAGTGGCTTGCATTTTGCAGTTCCTTGCCTATTATCTCAATTTCGTTGAAGACCTGATTCAGAACTTCCACAAAGTCATCAGATTTGGGCTCGATTTTGTAAGCATGCCAACATTTGAGGAGGATAATAGTCCATACGATGAGATTTGCTGCTACGCCCCAAATCACCAGGTATATCATATACCATACAACCGCTCCGAATACATAGTGTGATACTAGATCATCGACGCGCACCTTTCTGTCTCTATGCCTTCGTACCACGTAAGCACTGAGAATAGCTGGAAATAATACAGTGGCTGTCGTGAGTGTGAGTTGAGTGATTGTCGGTGATCGGAAGTAAGTGAGCAGGAGATAGAACGAGAAGAGCAAGGAAAGTTTAATAAAGGACGAGATGGAGAGCTGACGAAAGGGATGATGTTTTTGTTGGGGGTGCATGATGTTGGGTGAGGGATAGGCGTCTGGAGAGTTGAGGGGCATGAAGGATAATCGTCATATCTCGTTGGGATACAAATATGTCCAGAAGGGTGCCATCCGGAAACAGTCTGGCAGCAGTGCATAATTGCCTTGTTGCCGATGCGGCGATAAATACACCACATCGTTTGGATAGTTGCGAACGAATAGTGATTTAGCCTTATGGAGCACGAGCAACAGGATGTCATGGTCATTGCAAGTCGATTTTGAGACAAAAGACACTGGTGCACTATCGAATAAAGCTGCTCGCAATCAGCCCCAACCAATCGCTCAAGTCAAATCGGCAAATGCCCATCACAAACCGATAATGTGTTCTGCAACTGGGAACATGGAATAACGACCCGGAATGAACACCCACTGTAGAGAAGCGCTTCAACCGCTCTCACATTCATCCTTGCGCACCTATACTCGATAACCACAATCATCGTTCATTCAAATTCCCGTTGACAACACCAACATATCATCTCTGCAGACCGTATATCACCATCGCGCACATAGTAATGCGTACTAGAAACGCAACCATCCATCGCACCACAATTACATCCAACTTGAATGATTCTGCAATTCCATTCCACGATTGTGCTCTGTCACACAAAATATAGACAAATTTCCATACCCAGACTATGTTCTCCTCCGTCTTCTAGACCTCAACAATTCCACATCTTGAAACACAACAATCATGAAAAACCTGTGAACCTTACGACATAAACAGAGTCGCCCAAATCTGCCACACTCGTGGTTGTCGAAGCCGTAAGTGCGATCGTCGTCTTGCAGAACACCAGCACATCCATTCTGATCAAGTTGAAATCACCTGCACGCCAATGAAAATCAGTACTGCAATGTTTCGTGCGGTGAAAGTGGTATGCAACAATCTGCGTGCGAGATAATATGCGCTTACTGCATGCACGAAAGCGTCTGCGACTTGGCTGGCACCATGTACATGAAGTCGGTGATCTTGTTTGAGAGAATCTGAAGGCTGCCCTTGAACGCCTCAATTCCCTATTTGCACGGTTAGTTGAGCGCGGCCTCCAGCTCGCCCAATACAATCATCGTTCACCATGCTCTGCTTAGAGCATGAATATACTTGTTCCGCAGATGATTTGTCACCACGCCACACACGCCAACACGTCCAATGCTGGAAATCCACCCCACCCAACGCAACCCGATCGTCCCACCGTGTAGTATGAAGATGCCGGGAGCGTACCTTAGTACTTCTTCGCATAACAAATAAATAAATGCCGTTCCGAAAACACGCCAAATTCTCTTCCGTCTCATATTGCACATCAACTCTACATATTCGAAAGCAATGATCACCGCAGAGCCTGTTAACACCATGACGAATAATACCACATTGCGCAAATATGCAATATACGAATCATTCCAACGTTCAAGTGCAACTCTCGTCGAACAAAACCCAAGTGCACCCATGCTCACATAGTTGAAAATCGCACGCACACCGATTGGTTCAGCGAGATTATGTAGTGATCTTCGTACAAGATAATATACACTTATTGAAAGGACTAGAGGGTTGAAGAATGGAACCAAGTGCAAGAAGCTGAAAAAGTAGCGGGGCAGAAACTGAACGTAGTTCATAAACGCCTCGACTTCACGTTTTTTCGGATGGTTAAGCGCGGTTGTTTGGTTGTTAAACATGATGCATTCGTTCATGAGCTGGTTGGAAACTTCCCGAAACAGACCAGGTTTGGACTCGATTCCGTAGATAGCTAGACCTGTGAGGAAGACATAAGTCCACCAAACAATGGCTTGTGTAATGACTTTGATGATTTGGTGTGTTACATACCATATAATTGCTCCAAATACATAGTGTGATACTAGATCATCGACGCGCACCTTTCTGTCTCTATGCCTTCGTACCACGTAAGCACTGAGAATAGCTGGAAATAATACAGTGACTGTCGCGAGTGTGAGTTGAGTGATTGTCGGTGATCGGAAGTAAGTGAGCAGGAGATAGAACGAGAAGAGCAAGGAAAGTTTAATAAAGGACGAGATGGAGAGCTGACGAAAGGGATGATGTTTTGTTGGGGGTGCATGATGTTGGGTGAGAGATAGGCGTCTGGAGAGTTGAGGGGCATGAAGGATAATCGTCATATCTCGTTGGGATACAAATATGTCAAGAAGGGTGCCGTCTGGAAACAGTCTGGCAACAGTGCATAGCTGCCTTGTTGCCGATATAATAACGCCGACAACACGTTTTACCAGTTCACAACAAAATTAGCAAATGACTGGCTGTTGTTCTTACGCAGACACGCCCACCACGCTTTACACACAAAGTTGCGATACGTTCTTCTCTATGACAACTACTAGCATGGCTCAATATTCCGAGAAGAGCACTTCGCACACTACACAGCAGCGCCCCAACCAATCCCATTTTGCATACATTCTCCTACTCACAACTATCTACATGCGTCAAGCACAATAATCTTTCACTCAAAGTTTCCGTTCACAACACGAATATATCTCTTCCTTAGACTGTTGGTCACCGCCCCACACAAGGCACTGCGCACCACAAAAGTTACACACCGTAGCAACAAAAACTGCATATCTCGGCCTGTCCCTTCTGTGATAGTAATAAAACTCATCAGCGCTTGGTCGCATGACAAGTACATCAATGCCTTTCCAAATGCGCGCACAATTCTCTTCTGTCTGTTAAAGCATACAAACTCCACATATTCAAACGCAACAAACATAGCAGCACCTATAAACGCAATCACATCCACAACTTCATTCAAGCATGCTACATACGGGGATGAAGCAGGCACCATAGCGATCGTCGTTGCACGGAACCCCAGCACACCCATAATGGTGTAGTTGAAAATCGCACGTACGTCGATTGGTTCTCTGATGTTGTGTTTGGTGATAACAGTATGCAGCGATCTGCGTGCGAGGTAATATACGCTTATTGTGTTTGCTAACGATATCATAACAGCCACCAAGCAAACTAGAACGGTAATGTAAGCAATTAGAGATGGATAGCTCTTGAAAAGGGAACCTGGAGGAGTGGCGGGTTTGCTTTGTTCCCATAGTAGCTCAAAAAACGTGAAAGATTCGTTCACGAAATGCTTGGCAGCTTCCAGAAATGTACCGGAATTGGACTCAACTCTGTAGATCATCCAAACTCTATGGATGATCAGCATGCACACGATGATCAACATCTGAATGGTCAAGATGATTCTTTCTATTCCATACCATGCAACCGCTCCGAATACAAAGTGTGATGCCAGGTTATCGGCACACACCTTGCTGGCCTTGTGGCGTCGGACCACATATGCACGGAGAATGATCGGAAACGATACAGTGACTGTTTTCAGTACGAAGCCAGTACTTGATGATGATTGCATGAAAATGGATACCAGGTAGAACAGGTAGAGCATGGACATAGAGATGAAGGACGAGTTGGAGAGCTCACGAAAAGCAGATGTTTGTTGTTGTGGCTGTATGTTGTTGATTGCGTCGAGCTCATTTCAATGTTTACGTTGCGCGACTAAGCCTGCTTGCTGTGCCTTTTGTTTCTTTGAGATGGAAAAATATCCTGGTGCGCTGACTTGTATATGTACCCTGCATCGTAGGCAGCACAATAACGAATGTTCCGAATCATGCCACGGCAGCATTGATGTTGTTTGGCGTGTTCCAGCGCCACATGAATTCCTATTCGCCTTCCTATCATGTGAAAGAAACGAAGCAGACTGCTGTATCGTCAGTCATCGGGTGTGAAGGGTATCTGGAGACCTTATGTTACGATAGTTCAATTCTGCCCCCATTGATACCTTCACAATGCAAAAAAATCCAAGCCGTTCCCTCAATCAGAATTTTTTCGGGCGCTGCTGTCGAGATCACAATCTAATCAGGTACCTTACCTCAACAGCTCGACACTAACATGTACATTCATAGCTGCAGTGAATTTCCCACACTACATCCGCTGCTCTTCTTGCTTGCAATTCACTTCCATCTGCTGAAGCACACTTCCACATATTCGAACGCAGAAATCATAGCGACTGTTAAATCACCCAAATAATGTGTAAAGTCTATTGAAGCAGTGACTACAACTCTTGTGCATCTATTCTGGCGTTACTAAATATCACATACATGCCGACTGATTCGGCAATATTTTGCCTGGTGACAATGGTATGCAGTGATCTACCCACATGATAGTACAAACTATTGGTGTATGACCAAGTGTCTGTGACTGGCACTAAACACCTGAAGTCCCCAACGATACCCGTTAGATCTTGTACGATGTTCAGTATCACCCCTATTGGTTGGCTGATCTGGTTGCTACACTCTGAGGATGTGTTTACAATCTGTTTGACGATATCCATGATATGTTTGGGTTGTGTTGGATTCTGAAAGCAGCCAAACCTTGCAAAAGGGCAACTGTTCAAAGATGGTACTCCATCGCAAGTCCGAGATAATTCTGCAAATGGCATTCCATGCCAATGATCTAAATTTATAGTGTACACTTATCCATCTACAAACTTTCAAGTTCTCACGAAGTCATACCAAGTGAGCATAACTTATGATCGGAAACAGTACGGTAGTTGTTTCCAATACGAAGCGGGTGATTGACGATGACTGTACGAATGATTAGAACGTAGAGCAAAAACACGAGGAATAGTTTGACGTACAACGAGATGGCGAGCTGAGGAAGCGGATGGCGTGGTTTTCGGTTTCGCAAATTGCCCAGCGAGACTTACATATCTAGAAAATTGGGACGCAAGGTGGGCACCTGTAAATTTGTCTGTGCAATACAAGTAAATTTCTTGTGAGGAATGGCCTTGTTACAGACGGAGAAGATACTGCGTTCTTCGCTTCTCAAGTATAGAGCCCATACCGTAGAGGGCGGTCTAGTTCGCGTTGCCAAAGCAACATTAAGTTGACGCGAAACTTCAACAAGTGTATTTCAGAAAAATACTACTTGGACAGTGCTCGAAAATTACTTGCTCCAATTCACTCAAACTTGGTTGCGCCTACGGCAACTCGCAGAACAAATCGAAATTCCCAGAGGAGAGTCCACAGCGCAGCACAGCTTTACCACCTTTCCCACACCCACTTGCACTCAGCTGGCAATGTGCATCGAGCACAATCTTCGTTCATTCCTCACATTTCCATTTTAGAGCATGAACGTACCTGTTTCACCGCCAATTTGTCACAAGTCCACACAAGACAACACGCATTAAAAATACAACCCTCCATCCCCACCACGACCAAACCGGACAAATATGTAGTGCGGCGATGCCCCAAGCGGTCCTTAGCGCTTCATCGGACAAAAGAAAAATAATACCGTTTCAAGTGCACGCCAAATTCTCTTCCTTCAATTAAAGCGCAACAGCTCTACAAATTCAAAAGCAATGATCACGGTAGCGCCTGTGAACACTATAACATTCAAAAGTTGCCCAGATATGCCGCATACGAATATATCGAAACCGAAATTGCAACTATCGATGAGCAGAACCCAGTGCAAGCATGACAGCATAGTTGAAAATCACGCGTACGCCGATGGGTTCTGCGATGTTGTGCGTAGTCAAAGAGGTACACAATGCCTTGTGTGCGATGAATTATACACGTATTGTGTTTGACAAAGCATTTGTGACCACGATGAAGTCTATGGAACTGTACATGCTGTCAGATAAAAATTCAAAGTCGACCATGAGTTCCTCCACTTTGCGATTGTTCGAATGGTTGAGCGCAATTGCATGTGTGCTTAACCCGAAGAATTGTCGAATGAACTTCCTCAAGACGCGTAGAAATCCACTAGGATAGCAGTCGTTTCCAAAGGTAGCGAAAGCTTCAAGGAAGACAACCGTCCCCGCGATTATCAACTGCGCAATAGCCCAGACGGCTTGGCGAGCTGCATACAAAACACACGCTCCATTACATTAGGGCATTGCTAAATTAATTCATCGGCAGAAATCTCCTTGTCTCTATGGGGTTGTATCAGGAAAGCGCTGAGGATGATCGGAAACAATACAGTGATTGTTTGCAATGCTTTGTGAGTGATAGACGACCATCTTGCGTAAATGAGTAGTACATATTGAGAACAGGTTGGGGAATATTTGGACAGGGACTCGTGTAGAGAGCTGATGAGGATCGTGTAGTTGTTGAGTTGGTATATTTTCGCTGAGGGGTAGGCATCTAGAAAGTTGAGACGCAGGATGGAAAGCGGTCATGAATTTTCGAGATACAATTCATGCTCCGCTTCCCTTGTTACCGTGGACACATATTTCAGTGTGTGAAATTGAGAGCCGAATAACGTCGCAACCAAGTCACTTGGTGCAACTTTCTCCCAGCGTATCGCAATTCCTTTTCCATCAATGCCAGCCAAATCTAAGAAACGTCTCATGCCAACAGCCACTGCGCGAGCCAACGACACAGCGCAATGGGCTGATGCGGCATGCCGTTGGGCAAATGTTGAATGAGCGGTATTGCACCAGCGTGAGGGGTGTACGGTCGCATCGCAAGTTACAGGACGGCGTGCGGAATTGATTCAAACGTAACGTTTGGAGAGCGTGTTGGGTACGCGATCGATGCCGCCGCAATATCTAACATAGCGCGGTCATGAACCTGCCGTACTTCACGGGAATACTCGGAGGAGCCTTCTCAGTTTGTTCACGGCCGCAAGTCTCCGTTACACGTGTCTTTCAGCAGCTGACGCAATTGCATTATCATTGGCTGTACTCAATTCTCTGCAAACAATTGTCATCGCTTGCTGATTACATCATGCACCCGTCCAGCATTCGCGTCTCTGCCGTATTTAATCTCCACGCAGCCCATCTGGCATCCGTTTTCCAGAGCTATACCACTGCCGTTCTGCGACAACTGGAACAGTCGACAGATGCAAACTTCCCGCAACTGCAGTCACGCACTTGACATACGACTAGACACATCAGCTCACCCAAGGCACGCTAATAAGGCATCATCACAGCATTTCGACTCCCCATGCTTCCATGTGGAGCAATGTTCACCGCTTCATTCAATAACAAGCGTGCTCAATTATCTTCTGACGCACACGTAACTAATGTATTCATACGCAACAACCCTCAGTCGAGACCCGTGCCAATTCCCCCGATCGGCGTGCGTGTCTTTGTGCTGGAAGCCGAGGCTCGCTGATTACGCGAAAGCAAGGGGCAAGCAAAAATGTTTTCCGCCAACGATATAATCTCAACTATCATGTGCAAGCCTTTCAACTTAATTATCCTCAAACCACTCATCAGACCTGACCACTAATTTAATATCGCTTATTCTGTTGGTTATATTCATATCCTTGGTATGTTCTATCCACCGCATATCTTCACAACTTCGCCCTCATACTTGAGCCAGACATGGCACCTCTAGCATCAGAACCGTATGGCGTTTTCCTATGATAAGTATACAATTACCCTGTCGACAACACGAAAGAATTTATTTTCTTGAACACAACAAATTGTCCGGCTCAAACCCAAAACCTTCTGAGCACCCGTAAGCCCAATAAGGAACACGACGCAATTCAGATAGCTCTCACAAGAGTAGCTCCCCTATCTTCCAGCGAACATTATTCCAAACCACAGCCTACTCAATTTCGGCTTGTTGAATTCCACGTACCCATTTCGACCAGTTCTTTGATGTCTCTTTTCAGAATGGTATGCAACGGTCCATGTACCAGATAAAATGCGCCCAGTGAACAAAAATAGCTTTACAATTCTTCCATCCCCTTTCCCCGTCTTCATGAAAGGACCAACAGAGATGTTCCAGATGACATAAGTCACATCTGCAGCAAAATAGAATCATACCAGTCGGCCTAGAAAGCATTCATCATAATTGAGTGACACTCAAAAAGATAATTCGCGTATCTTCTAGAGAATATACCATGGCGCTACTTCGAAAATATGATATGATAGAGTTACTTCCAGATGCTTCCCCGTTTTTCTTCGCAGCCATCACGCATTCAAAGAGATAGACAAACCGGAAGCATTACCTAGGTTTCACGAAAGTGAGGTCAATGTAAGAGGATGATTTTTCAATATATGTCAGTATGATGAGCACGGATTTTCAGGGATGAACGATTTACCTGCGTAACATGGACGGTTATGGGACGACACAGTTTGGGCCTGATGTCAACGGAACTAGAGTCCCTCCTGTGAGAGCAAAGGTGTGCTAATACAGAAATACCTTTATCCATATCAATGTAATAGATAGAACAAAACACTCAATGCGTCCATAAATTCTCCTATCCACTAAAGCCTGGTAGTCCACCGCTGTCCGTCGCAATCATATGCTCTATATTTCTTCTTACCGGTCGCGCAATAAATATGCCGACATCCTTGTGGGTCAGCACTACATACACGGTCTACTGATATGTCTCAATACTTTCTGACACTTACATGCACTGATTTTCGATGTCAGTATACATAATTCCATTTGGTACGTGCTGTAAGCTCTTCTATAACAATAATACTCGTAGACTTGGAAGTTTTTCTGTTACGTACGTCTCAAATGCTAAACCAGTGTAACCCCTCGCTAATGGAACTACTGCCAACAATGCTGATGATGGCATAAATTTTCCGAACTGAATCAAAGTTTAGTTCAGCGACTTCGAGACCATCAGGTCAGATTATAGTCTATGGAGAATAAGTTTCTACACCAGTAATGGATTACTCATTCAACGGCTTCTAGCTTCCACGATGAACCAAAGTGATGAGAAACTTGCTCACGAGATATCGTCTGCGAGAATTGTTTTGGTTGCGAGGGAAGTTAAACTCTTGTCAGCCAGATGCGGTTCCTAAGTGTTCACGAAGTAGAGGTAGCTTGTGCTCATCACTAAAAACTGAATACACTTCTTTTTCAGAATCTAGTAGCCTATACATGACAAATCTATTCGAGAACAGAAGTGAAACTGGGCGTCAGAAGAGGCAATTCAAGCATTTCTCAAACATAATTTTGTTTCTGAGAAAGCTCGATATGTCAATATTCTCAACCCATCTAGTTCTTCAACGTGACCAAGTTTCTGCTTACGACTAGAACTATAAACTATCTTTCCTATCGGATAACGATCCCGTAACATTATCATTGTCAAGCGTAGATTTCTAAGTTACGAAACCGGTTTCTCGCCTTCATTCACTGCTTTCCATACTTTCTGAGCTTCAGATGATTCTATGATTTTGCCGGTTGCAGAAGCAAATTTCCCCCACTCAAATTCCCAATGCTCAGGCAAACCACTCGAAGTAAATCAGTCAATCTTGTTGCAAGCTTCAATATATCCCCCCTGTATCATGAAGCTCGCATAGACGCTCACAAAAAATCGAACTAGAAGTATGCCTATCGTTTTCAATATATCGAAACGATCGAGTTCAACATATAATTGAATCCAGTACAACACCTCGTCCGACAACAAGTACAAAAACGCCAAAGCCAAAGCGCGCCCAACCTTCTTGCGTTCTCTGAAGCGCAAAAACTTCGTATATTCAGTCGCAATTATCATCACAGCGCCAATGAATACTACGACATATATAACCGACCCAATGGACATTGTTATCGAGTTTCTCCAGAAGCATGCAGCGACCACCGTGGTGGCAAGACCCAATACACTCATGGCAGAGTAGTTGAAAACCAGATCTATACCGATTGGTTCCTCGATGTTATGCGTGGTGATGATGGTATGCAGTGAACCGTTTACAAGATAATAGGCACTTAGCGTGTTAGCAACCGCGCCTAAAATTGGTACCACAAAAACCATGTTCCTTTCAGCTTCAGAGGTAAAATAATGGATTGGATAGCGACTCTTGATATATTCTCTTTCAACCCCGACGCCATCTTTCATTTTCATTTCTAGATCGTCGAAGCTTTTCTGGTCTCTTGCGAAATTCAGGAGAAGATCCGAAAACGTGCTGGTGTTGCCACTCGAGGAGTAGACGTATAACGTGATACCGATCACGGGAATAATCGAACAAATCATGAATAACGTCAACAATATTATCGTATGCCATACAAACCAAGGGACGGCACCGTGAATGTATTGAGATATCAGTTCATCGGACGAAACTTTGCTCTCCTTGTGATTCCATACCGCATAGGTGAGGAGAATTAGTGGGAAAAGTGTGGGAACAATCTGCCAAATAAGTCTATCAGGCGACTGTGTAGTGTAGAAAAAGAGCGCGTAGACCAGAAAGAGGATAAATAACTTGACACAGGACGTGAGTGAGGGCCATTGAGTGGTCGTTTCTTGTCTTGGCGGCATGTTGAACGGGGGCAGACTTGAAGAGCAATACTCCTAGTGCGCACGATGGTGGAGGAACCCGTTCTGTGAATCTCTATTCACCACCACAAAATAACGCTTTGTCAGCAACAAGGCAACTTGCCTTGTTGCCGATCGATTGAATCTGATTCAGTAGTTCCCCAACGGGCTTTGAACACGCGTCACTATCTGCTACATCAGATAGGACAAGACGTGATGTAACTGGCAGGTGTCAACTGTGTCAAGACGAATTCAGTATACCAATAACATTCTACATTGCCACTCATTGGGAGGTGACTATCGTGCCACCAGAAGGGGATAGTAGTCAATCCGAGTGACTCATTCAAACCATCGGTTGCTTTGCTATCGAGGACGAACTTCCCAGTGCAAACCAGTTTCAAGCATTTCCGAACAACTTTGGTGACATGGGTGACTCAGCGGCTGAAGCGCGAGTCGTCATGCGTATTTTGTGCTACAAAATTTGGCGCAGTCCAAGAGGCACGTAGTTCATTCCATCGCAGAAATGATGTTGGTGGTTCTTGTTTGGTGGTGGAGCTGTAATGTCAATGTCTGAAGTGACTATATTGGATTGCCATGCGCAAAATATCAATGCACCCGTATGAAGTTGGAAACAGAAAACATGATGTGTGATTGTAAAGCGCCCCAAAGTCCAGAGTAGCCTTCCGTGACGCGGCTACAAACATATTGGTCGTCTTTTCGAGTCGCTGTGTACCCGCAGTCACAACAACGCGTCCAACACTCTGTGAATTACGTGATGCCGATATCGCCATAGATTTGTCGCGGTCGACTGTATCGACAGTGGCTCTATAAATAGAGGCATACATGTTTTGCAGACTATGTGGAATCACCATGGTGCGTGTGGATGCTAATGTGATTATCTCGTTTGAGTTTAGAGTCTCGGGGCTTAGTGCATCAGAATAGAGTTTCACACGTTGTTGTTAAGCTTTTCTCCAAATGTTACGCGACAATGCGATGAATCAAAACTCGCGATATGTTTGAATTGCAGCTTTGAACGGGCAGGCTTTTTCTCCCATGATGTCGCCAAGCTTCCGTAATATATATGCGCATGTACAGATTGAAGCCAATGTGGAAAGCGTTCGAAGTATGGGAAAATATGTGACTGTGAAATTGTGCAAATGATCAACGTAGAGAACAGGACAAGAAGGAACAGGTTCGAAGAGGACAATGATGAGATCATGATATGAGAGAGCGCAAGATGTTGTGGTCACATGTTGATTTCTGCGTTTCTTGGCAGATACAAGCTGATGCACTCTGATACATGCCGGCAGAGTAGAAATATCGCTGCATCATATGATTTTGGCGAGATCAGCGTCCATGGTACTCGTTGCATATACGTCTCTTGGTAACAAAGCAAGAAAGTTGCCGGCAATGACCGTACTGGCGCGAAAGGTTGATTTTGAACAACTTAACGCGCAGCGAGCTTGGGAGGCAAACGAGGGTGTTGCCGTAATACTCAGAGATCAAGAAATAGCTGATTGTGGACCCAACTCTTAAAATAATCTAATTTACCAAAATATTAAATTTCGATTTTGGATACATTTATCCAGGATTTCCGCAACTTATTTGGTATTACCAACCATGATAAGATATATAATAGATATAGATACCATAGTGGATTGGGATCTGTGCCATGTGCCATCAAGTATTGCAGTGGTGGCACGGAAGATTCTGATAAGTTACACCCTCCACTGATTATCATTCCTTGATTACAGAAACTACATCAGTCTCCGACCGTGCAAAGATCATCGTGAGGTTTCACAACTCATTTGTTATGAACTCTTTCTTCGCATTTCTATGCGCTCCTAGTATTTATTTTGAGGCCCAAGTACCTATAATATGCACCAGTAACACATATTTTCTCCACTATGGGCTTTTCGATATAAAAGTGTTGCTTTCGCGTTGAGTTAAATTAATTGTATTTGTGTTGGTCAATATTCCAAGATACAGCGGCAACCATCGTACCCGCACTTGCTATGTGGTCTAATGGTTTCACTGCTTTGACAATTTGCCAACAGAACCCTCCCAGTTTAATTTATCCAAAATCCACAACCTCTTCCAGCCGATATTAAAACTCTCTTTCAAGCACTCGAATATATTTCCTATGCAAACTGTTCGTAACCCAAAGGCACAGGCCCGCCCGCAAACAGAACATCAAAACACTGAAATATACCAATCGACTAGCTTCAAACCAAACCAGCAGATCACGAAGCATGAAATCACCTACTAAATACGCGAAAGAAACCACAACCGCTCTCGTTATATTCTTCGTACCTCTAAAGCAATATCCCTCCACTTGTTCGAAAGCAATGTTTACTACCGCGCCCGAAAAAACCACCAGAAAGATAAATTCACCACAGAATGTCAGTAGCATACCATCCGCCAAATTTCCACTGATGAACTTTGGAAAGGCCTGTAGCCCAATGAAGAGGCCAAACACTCCAGTGCATGCATAGTTGAATATTACTCGAATGCCCAAAGGTTCGAATGTGATACTATTCTGTAAGATTTTTTCCGCCGACCGTTTCGTCAGGTAGTAGCCGCAAAGAATATAGGCAGCGGCGTCTGAAAATTGGTGAAGAACGACGTTTGCACGTTTGAAAAAGGGCATATATGGAATAACTTTCATCATAGTTTGTGGATTTGCAAATTTTGCTGCATTGAAGACCTTGAGAAATGAAGATTCGATTTGATTCCAGTCATTGATTGCTTTGGTGGGATCAAGGACGATTTGAACGAATGATGTCACAGCTGTGGTGAATACATGCAGAAGGTTGATGATGATCTGACATAGCATGAACCATGGGATCGCTCCTTGTACGTATTGATTGACCAGATTTTCAGGAGGAAGTTTTTTGTCTCGGTACTTCTGGAGCACATATACCAGCAGGAAGAATGAAAGGTAGGAGAGGCATGCTTTGGAGAAGAGAAGAAGGGTGCTGTCGGATCGGAAGCAGATGGAAAGCAGGGTGGTTATGAAGAGAAAGGCTAGTTTGAGATATGCGAAGAGTGGAAGTTTGATTTCGGGAAAGTCTGAGATTAGATGGTCTTCAGGCCTCATTGCAGCAGTGATTGGAACGGAAACAGATTTCTGGAAGAGGTAGAAGTTTTGTGGATGCATGTGGGCATGTTTCGAAACAGCGGGAAGGGTAGGGTATCTATATGGTTTTTAATAGTTTGAACGATCCATGTTGAGATGATTTTCAAGGCCTATTGGGTCGAGTAGATGCTGATTGTTGGCAATTCATACGTATTGAGGACAATTCGAGAGAAAATGGTACGTGTAAAGGATACAGCCAATAGAATCAAGTCATACAGATATCATTGAGATTGGTGACCTGCCTAACGTTTTATGAGGTCACAAATCATGCTGGTACGGTTATTATTAGAATTTTGGGTGAAAATGAAATTATTCTGGAAATATGCATTCAATCCAAGTTTTATACACTGGGCTGTGACGTGGCTCAGTTTGATTTTTTTGACAACATGTTATCATGCCATGCCTTGCAGGGAATGCATGACACGATATCATAATGTCATTCAAGTAGCGAATTACTTTTCGGGATAAAGAATTTCAATTGCACATTAGCATGTCGGCAATCCCCTCGTACAGTTATGCAGAATTCTCACGCTGACAATATCTCGATCCAGGGGGCGCGTAGCATCCACGGTCCACTGCTGTAATCTTGGAAGCAAGCGCAAAAACACAGCTTTGGGTAATCAAAAGGACAGCGCACCTTACTCATCGTCCGCCGGATAGCACTCAGCGACGGACGCCGCAAGTCGTGTAGCTTGCAGCAATGCGCACCAAAAGCGTTGAATAGTACGTTACGGAAATCAATCAACACACATGTAGGGCGAGAGACTTTCTGACAACACACTATAAGCTGCAGCTGCAATCAAGTCAGGCCGGAACGGTATACAGCTGTGAACCAAACCGCCCAAACTAGAGCTTCTGGTAGCGCGTCTGTCATCCACAACCTGATCAGTGAGTGACATGTCGGATGAACGGGTCGGATACAGATGTAAACTTGATATTGAACAGGACCACATAGCGATGTTCTCACCATCACTTACCATTCTGGCAGCGAGAGAGTATGAACGAAGATGCAGCAGGCTGCAGGCCAAATCACTGACGTCATGAATGTTGGAAAAGAATAAGCAATGTTTAGCAGCGGCCACGTATCTATTGCGTATTCTGCATTCGGGTGTGCCAGCAAGCCTGGAGGACTCGTGTCATAATAATAAAGAAAAGGTTGAATCGTTTCTTTTCTACCTCCCTATTGATCACCATAATTTTCTGCCCGTTCATACATTATTCGATACGAGCGTGTTGACGCGCACCATGCACCGCAGCCTAGTTGTATCGACTGCGAAACTATCGAGAGAGAGATCGAAGCTTGTAGCATTTGTCCGTCGATTACGTAGAACTTGTTTGATAGGGACTTTACGGAGCCGCGCGGCTAGTTTTCCTGGGGAGCTGTCATCCGGGTCGTTAGTAATAGTAAGGCGTCTGTTTTCCATCCCTGCTAGTGTGATCTAGGACGGTATATTTGTCGTGAAACGAGCGACAAAATGTGGCCGCCCCAGTTGTAAGATAGCGGTGCTTTTTTCCTTGCCACCTAGACTAAACTGGATACGGCCCGAATTCTACGGCATCAGGAGAAAACAACATCTAGTTATTTGAATGGAACTTGCTTCCAAGGCAAAATATCTCATCTGTCCGAATGGAACCACCCAACATCTTCTCAAGGACAGCACCGATGTTGGCGACTTGTCCAAAGGCCACAAATTGTTGAACAGCAACCCATTGTTGCGTCCTACCATGCCAATCTTCTTGCAAATGAGCTCTACAATATCACTGGCTGGATGAAGCTTGCGTGTGTGCGAAAGCTGCCGACCCAACTACAAACTGCTCAGTCATGGGCTGACTACTTACACATGAACAGCTCTTTCCATAATATGTTTGTTAAACGTATCATTTACAGCTCACAACATCTGGAAATCAGTGATCACATACATCGTAATCATAAAACGTCCAATTTGCTCCATCGCCGCCTCACATCATATCTCCCGCGCGCACATTCTCCAAACCATCCATCCGTAATATAACACCGCCATCGCCTACTCGTACAAAACGCCGCTTCGACAATAACACCACGCGCGCCCAACACGGAGTTGTATCAGCATGGCACACAATTCGCCGCGCATCCTCTCCGAACAGCCTGTTCTCGCGTCCCGATTCTGCACGACATGGCCTTCACCATCGGTAGGTTCAATCGCACCGTGCTAATCGGCATCCCGGAAGCACCGCGCTTCTTCTTCAATGTCACCCGCCCGCACGGCATCTACATCGTCGGCTACTCGGTCTACTCCGGCTCGCGCGCGAGCATCGCTCCAGATTTACAACGCAGCATCAGTAATCGCATCTTTGTCGGCGCAACCATCGAGGAATTCATCACCGGTATTCTCGCCGTTATTCTCATCTCTCTCTTTGCCGAAATTATACAAACCATACTTCTGCGCACCAATAATGACACCATAGCCAGAAACGGCCTACGCACCGCCTATCTTCTCGACGAGTTTTCACACCTGCGCAACCTCTGGAACCAGACGACGCGTCGCCGCCGCCGCGTTGGCATCGGCACGCAGCCGCGCAATCCAAACATGTTTCGATCGATTTTTAAGCAACAGAGCGTCGCGCTGTCGCTTTTCGTGCTCGTCGTTGCGTGCGTCATCTTCGTCGCAGACGTCATGGCGATATATGCAACGCGTCCAAGGTTTTTTGTGACGACGGAGGATCAGTTTAATTTGCGCGGCGTGCAGCCTGTGGGAACGACGGAAGCGATTTCTTCGCGTGTGCGATTTCTTACGCAGGAACGTCCCTGCATTTTACCAAAGGGCATGTTTGAGATTCAGGAAAAGCATTTTCGTCTTTCCGGTTGCGTGGAGTATAATGAAGGGACGCGCACACCAGACGAGAATGAACTGCCGGATTCGGTTACGTTGGAGTCGTTTTATCATGTGGGTGGAAGTGACCATAATGTGTCGTTCGGCACGACATGGTACAGCGTCTCGACGCGCGCTATGGTGTATTTGGAAAGGGACAATAGCATGCGAAGAATATTGTACAATAGATCAGTCTTCTGGGAACGGGACACACGCTATTTGCACAATGTTACTATGTTTCTTTCTATGCAATGGGCGTGTAATAAGAAGAAATCGAAGCTCAATTGCGAGGAAATTGTGGAAGCGTTGGAATTTCAACGCGATCAAGTGGTGGAGAAGAATATTACAATCTGGGAACGACAAGGCGTGCCGATTAACGTAACTGCGACAGGTCTGTCTAGTGTGTATAGAATCGAACTATTTCAACCGGAAATTGCGTACCGTCGCGGCATGCAAATGATGACAGCGAGTTCTGCGGTGCTGGAAGTGACAGATAAACCGGGATGGTATGAAGACGAGTCGGGGGTGCGAACAACGGGCATCGCGGGACTAATGACGGAAACTGGACGACATGCAGGGTTGTACATGCTCGGCATCATGGTCGCAAGTTGCGGCGCATTTTTGCTTATATTAAGATTACTATTGGACCCAAAGTCACTTGCGGAGATGGCGATGCTGCGGCAGCACTCGATAGAAAAAGCGAGGTTTAGACGAAGGGAGCGGAGAGCGAAGAAAGCGAAACGGTATGCGGTGACGGATGGCGATGGAGCTGGTGTGGATGTGGATGCAGAGCCAATAGCAACAGAACCATTGCCGATTGCATCACGGAATTACAGACGTCGTGCGGCATTGCGAGGCGAACTGGAAGAATCTTCGCTCGGAACAGAGATGTATGAGGATTTGTATCGTCGAGAATATGACGATGATTCGTTGCGGTAAAGGTGTGTTGTGTATTCGGGAGGAGGCTCACGATTACGGCGGACGTGGCTATTATGCAGCGCACCTTTGTTGTTGGACTAAGCCGCTTTTAACTAAAATTAATTAAAACTTTTCCAAAAAATTTATAAACATAGCATTTTTGTTGTCTTTGATGATCCGCTTGAAATGTCCAGATGCCTTGTTAGGCCAGCGCACACGCGTGGTCACAAAGTCCAGCTCAGTCGCGTTCCGATAACTCGACCATGTCCTTCACATGTTTTATGTGCGACGCCAACTGTCATTTTCGCCATGATGATCCACATTAGACGGCCCCTTGTCATCTCTTTCTTCGAACGGCATAACCGCTTCCAGAAATGTACTCCATTGCAAGAAGGCTTGCACATCTCGCTGTAGATGATACTGATTCAGACCTTCTGCATGAACAATTCTCTTGCACACAGGATGACATCGCTGCCGTACAACTGTTTCAAAGATGCATCGATGAGCAGAATCACTACGGCGCCATGTACGACCTTGCCGTCATACTCTCAGCCCTGTACAAAAATGGAAGCACGTGCAACGCAATTTATCGCTCGCTGTTTCCCTGCTGTGCAGATGTGGCGTTGAAGCGAACAACTTTGACGCCATGAAACGACTGGCGTCTATTTTGGTGGAGGGTGCGTCTGGGGTCGGACCAAATGTGCCGCGTGCTATTCGTTTGTACCAAGATTGTATCGATGCAACCAACGATTGTGATACGATGATTGCGCTTGTGAGAATCATGCTGAATCGGTCACTTGCCGTGGAGAGAGATATGCCTTATGTTATCCAACTCTGCAAGACCTTTGCCGCTTGCAGTCCGTCCTGTTACTTGTTGAGAGACATTGCCGAAAAAGTTGAACGACACTCTGACTTGGTGTATGATGTCTCACTTGCCGTAAAGTTGTACCAGATTTGTATCGACGCCAATGACGCCAAGTCAATATTCTGCTTAGGAAAGCTTTTCGCTATTGGAAAAGGAAACGTTGAGAGGGATCAGCAACGCGCGTTGCAATTGCTGGAACAGTGTTGTCACAACACTTATGACACCGAGTATTTTTCTGCCAGTCCCATGAGAAGGCTTGCCATATGTTTTGCATCTGGTGAGAAGCATCTACGTAAGGATGTTCCGTTTGCCGTACAACTGTTCCAACTATGTATTGAAAGGTACGACGATCATGCATCAATAGCTTCTCTTGCGAGGATCTTAGCTAAGGGTGGTCCAGCAGTCGAAAAGGCCACAGCTCGAACGTTGCAGTTGTGTATCAATTATCTGGAAAAATCTGGAGAGTTGTGGAGTACACTTCATCTTGTGCGCGCTCTTGTTCAAATACCCGGTCACGCTGCGTCTACCGTACAACTGTATGAAACAAATCTTGAAAGGGACAATGCCCCTGCGTCTATGATTGGTCTAGCAATGATCCTTCTCACAGGCGCTCCAGGTGTTGAGAGAGACGTAGCCCGTGCCTTGCAGTTGTGTATCAGTTACATTGAGGTTACTGGGTACGTTTGTGTGTTAAAACGTATTGCACATGTTCTTATTACAGAACCGGAGAATGCCCCGTTTGCCGTACAACTATACGAGATGTGTATTGAAAAAGGGAGTGATGATGAATCGATGATTTCTCTCGTCAAAATCTTTGCCACTGGGGTGTCCGGTATCGAGAAGGATGCAGCTCGTGCCTTGCAGCTTAGCATTAACTGTCTTGATTTGGGCATAGGTGTCGATAGTGTGCGGTGTGTCGCGAGCAATCTTATTGCGACGGGTTTGAGGGCAGATGCATTACTTGGAATTGCAATGTACCAAGAATGCTTCAACCGACGGAAAGACTTCGATGCCTTGTTTTCATTAATTGAACAGTTTGTGACTGGTGGCAATGGTGTTGAGAAGGACATAATGCACGCTATTCAACTCAGCGAGACATATATCGAGCATTTCCAACATCTAGACGTTGACGATCTATTCCCAATAGCCGAACTATTTGAAAGGGGTGGCGTCGATAGTGACGTGTCGATGGAGTACGCCATGCAGCTTTATGAAACATGGATTGATAAGTTTAACGATCTCATCTCAATGCAACGTCTCGTGGCAATACTCGTTTCCGATAGGGCTGACAGGAGGGATGTCCAACGCATTCTAAAACTATGCCAGAAGATTATAGAGCGGTTTGATTCATGCCGCTTTCTTGAGATGATAGCAAGACGTCTTTTCGCAGGAGGTTCTGGTATGAAGCAGGATGTACTGCTTGCTGTTCAACTGTTCAAAATGGGTATCAACAGAGAAAACGATGGGAGATGTATGCTCGGTCTAGCCGAAATGTATGTGTTCGGAGCAGAAGGTTTCGAGAGGGATGAGATGCGCGCCATGAAGCTCTGCAGGAAGAGTTTGGATATGGACAACATGGGGTGTGTTGATTTGAGAATTTTTGCTCAAACACTTGCAAGGAGAAAACGAGTTTCGTTTGCGATGCAGTTGTACGAAATTATGATCGAGAATTATGATGACTACGACGCTGTGTATGACATGATGGAACTGTTGGCTATTGGTGCGCCGGGAGTCGAAAGGGACGTAGAACGCGCAATTAGACTGAGTCAGAGGCTAATATCGGAGGAGGGGGATTGTCAAGCGGCGAAAAGTCTAGCAAGCATGTTTGCCGGTGGACTATCCGGCGCTGTGAGAGATGTTCCGCTAGCAGTACGCTTGTATGAAGTGTGTGTTGAAGAGTGGAACAATTATGGTGCAATGTTTGATTTGGCGGAAATTCTGAGTGTTGGCGCCCCTGGAGTTGAGAAGAACGTTGAACGCGCAGTGCAATTGTACAAGCGATGCGCGGATGAAGGTCTCGACGCGGTAGCCGAGCGTAGACTTGTAGAAATTGCAGCGCTGGTTCAAGATGGATTTGATTAACTTACCTGTTTGCACTGGGCTGATGTCTTGATTGCGTGTAGTTGAACGGGCGAGACATGGTTTTTGATATCAGTACAGAGAACGGGTGGCGTGATGTCGAATGACCCGTGACAAGTCATTACTGCAGACGGTAGTCAGTTGAATTAAGTAGACTGTCGCGCTTTTCGGCTACAACCTCGACTGTCGAGATGAGAACTGCGATACTGAAAATATACACGAGAGTCCAGAGCTGTGTATGTCACGGATGTGGAACATGAAATGCGAGATGAAAGCATATCGTGCAATAAGCGATACACGTGCATAACTCTCAGTTTCTCATATGTTGTACGTTGCGCCTTACCCTTAGCATATGCTCTGTATTACAGTACCTGCCACTGGCATCCGCATAGAGGTACTCACAGAATCTCAATGGTGAGCAACAACGCATATGGCATATGTTTTTCTCCATAGCTCAGTCACGAAACCTTGCGCAACTGCTAAACAGCGCAATCGATGTCACGTAGAGCGTCCCTCAGTAACTCTTGTTCTGAACTGAGCGCCACAATTGGAAGCCGCACCACAAAATGAGATGTCAAATACAATTTGACAGCATTAATTGCTTGTACTCCTGGCATCATTTTGCTGTCATCAAGAGCCAAGATTCGTCCACCGTAGCAACGTACAACTCGTCGAACACTCCTCTGTCTTTCAGAAGAATCTTTTGACAGCCCAAATTCCACTGGACGATCTCCCGTTCAGCAATGATATGGCGTCTAATTTGCAAAATGGTAGCAATAACCACATGTCTTGTCCAGTCGAGCTTCGCGTGGCAACAATAACTTCATGAAGCTGATAACTTTTCGTCAAATCTGTAAACATCATCAATCTGCCATAAGCTCTAAAATACGTATCGACTCTCTTCTGAAAGGGAAACGCTCATTCCCATCATCCCTGAGTAAACTCCTCATTTCCCAAACAAAAATGGCCTATCAAGTAGGTAAATTCAATCGAACTATCCTCTTCGGAATCCCGGAAGCCCCACCTCTGTTCTTCAATGTAACTCGGCTAAACGGCATTTACATTGTAGGGTATTCGTATTACCTCGGGTGGAGACTAAGTATCGTGCCCAACCTTCAACGCTCAATTGACCGACAACATTTCATACCGCCACCTGTAGAGGAATTCATTACCGGCGTACTGGCGGTTCTGCTTATTTCCATCTTCTCTGAAATAGTGCAGACAGTACTCTTGCGCTCAACTAATCACACCATAGCAAGAAATGGACTCCGAACTGCCTACCTTGTGGATGAGTTTTCTCATTTTCGAAATATATGGAAGGAAGCAACTTCATCAGAAGGAGGTAAGCGCAGGAGAAACATCTTTAGCTCTCTTTTCAAACAACAGAGCACACTGCTTTCAATGTTCGTACTCTTCATTGCTGCTCTCATTTTTGTTGCAGATGTAATGGCAGTTTACATAACTCGAAATCGAACATTTTCTACGACTGCCGATGAATTCAATCTACGAGGAGTAAGTCCCACTGGAACGACTGAGATCATATCTGCACGGATCAGATATTTGACTGAGGATAGACCCTGCATTATTCCAAAGGGAAGATTCGAACGACAGCAAAAGAACTTTCGTATTGCTGGATGCGTGGAATATGACACTGGTCCAAGAATACAGCCATCGGGAGAGAACAATTCCACAGTAACAATACGATCATGGTACCACGAAGGCGGTAGTGATCACAACATATCATTTGCGGAAAAGTGGTTCAGTGTGAAGACACGAGCAATGGTGTACTTGGAAAGAGACTCTTCAATGAAGAGAATTCTGTTCAATAGATCCATGAACTGGCATAACGATACAACCTTCCTGCACAACGTTTCCATTCATCTCGCAATGCAATGGAGTTGTAACAAGAAAAAGGCGGAAAAGAATTGTTCAGAGATTGTGAAAGAACTTGAGTATCACGGTGAGCAGCTGGAAGGAAGAAATATCACACTGTGGGAACGAAAAGGAAAGCCAGTCAATATAGGAGTCGTTGGATTAAGGAGCAGATATACTATAGATCTATTCCAACAGGACAAATCAGTATACCGGGGATTGCAGATATTGACAGCAAGCACCGCGATCATGGAAGTACAAGGCCGGGCGTGGTATGAGGATGAAGCTACTGGGGATCGAATAACTGGTATTGAAGGGCTCATGTCTGAGACAGGGAGACACGCAGGAATGTACTTGCTTCTTACTCTTGTTCTAAGCTTTGGAGCAATTCTCTTTCTTCTCAGGATACTTTTTGATCCTTTATCTTTGGCGGAGCTAGCATTGCTGTGCAGTCATAGAGCGAAGAAAGATCAGAGGAGGACCTGGGGAGGAAGAAAGATGAGAAAAAAAGTAAATCATATGGAAGACTCGAGCGAGACCACAAAGAAGAGGACGAAAAATCACTAGGTGTACATTCAACGGATTCGTTCTATGAACGTGAATATTGAGAAGACATGGACACCCTTGTCGAAAATGAAAAATTGTGCTTCAATTCTTCCCCGTTCTTCACAACTTGCTTGGTGTCACTCTCTGTGAAAATGGTCTCCTACGGTAGCATGCATGAAATGTTAAAAGGAAGCGGTGACCAATGTGTTGGTCATGTTAGTTTCATCAGCCCCTTCCTCCACGATAAAGTTTGCTTCAGACCAGGAAAACCTCGATCCCCGATTTACAGTCTGATAGATGCCGTTCTTTGAGTTGAGGACAGTCAAAAGCAAGGAACATTATATACCAGGTCGAGAGGCCACTGTTCACTTCTGCTTCGATTTCCTTGATGATGACGATGTGGCTTGGAAGGAAAGACAATCATAATCTGTCTGGAATGGCGTCTACAACTGTTCACATTGAATGTGGTCCAGATCAATACAGATGCATGGGCGATTTTTGTACTTTGCGCAACAGTCACGTTTGGCCTGAGCATCGTTGGGGTGATAACTTGCGGAAAGCGGCAGCCAGTACTTATCAATATAAAATTTTCACATGTGAGATATATCCCACAGCATGACCAGTGTTCTAGGACGCGGTCAAATGGATGGGTCTATAGAGGATTTGCTCCTATCTTTTTAGAGTAGTGACGAATAACTTATACTTTACAGCACTACTTACAGTGGATAGTCAGTACTTAACCGTACGGTGACGACCTCTCTGTTGGAGATCAATGTATCTCGTGTCTCTTTTTATTGTTTGGTGTCCGCTGGCGGCGAGTATTTATACTGTGATGAGGGTACTGTAAGAAGGTGTAAGTAGAGTATTCGTCATCGTGAGCCGCGATGTGTGTGCGTCACGGAAAGTAGAGTTATCGTCAGTCGCCGCGTGATGCAGACGCAGAGAGGCGAAGGAGAGGCAGTTTTTCTTTGAATTGAGCGGGTTTAACGATTTGGTTAGTAGGTCTGCCGGATTGCGTGCGGATGGTATGTGTGATGGGATGATGTTGCCAAGTTGAACTTGCTCCCTGATCCAATGGTATTTGATGTCGATGTGGCGGGACTTTGGGGTTGGGTATTTGGCAGTTGCTGAGCTGATGGCAGCGGTGTTGTCGATATGATTGTGGTAGGTCGGGAGAGGGATGACCTAGTTCGGAAAGTAAGGCGCGGAGTGTACATAGGTTTTGTGTGGTGTGGAATGTGGCGATATATTCTGCTGCATGCGTAGAGGTGGATATGTTTGGTTGTCGCTTGGATTGCCAGGAGATGGGTGCTCCATTGTAAAATATACAGTGCCACTTGTTGAGCGACGTGTGTCAGGGCAGGAAGCATGGTCGGCATCAGAGAATGCGGTTAGATGTGTCTTGAATCCACGCGGGAACAGATAACCGGTGTGTATGGTGCCTTTTAAGTATCGTAGGGTGCGAATGGCCGCATGCCAGAGGTGATTTGTTGGTTTCTGGGCGTACCGACCAAGATATCCGACGATAAAGGCGATGTCGGGCCGAGTGAATCGCCTAGGTAGCGGAGTGATCCAATGAGTCCCATGTAGTCATGTGTAGTGGTGTCAAGTGGTGTGGAATCTTGGTTGGGTGTGATTAGTTCTGAAGCGATCGGGGATGTGGCTGGTGTGGAGGCAGATTGGCCAAATTTATCGAGGACTGATTGAATGTATCCAGGTTGGGATATAGAATTCCTTTACCGGAGGGGTGACTTTCCATCCAATAATGTGGTGGACCTTGCCGAGGTCTTTGAGCTTATATTTTTGTTGAAGTCGGGTTTTGACGCGGCGCAGAAGGGGTTGGTGGTTAGTGACCACCAGAAAGTCACACTGTGATGACTAAAAGAACGAAGTGGGAGGGGTTCTTGGTGCGCGTGGATGAGATGAACAGGTGTCTGAGGATAGGCGCTGGAAGTTCGCGAGAGTGAGGGTATTTTGCGAGGCCTTCGGTGAATATTTGCAGGCTTGTCGCGTGCCATACATGTTTCCGGTTAAGTGAGCGGCGTGATTGGGGTACTTGACAGAACCGTCAAAGCGTTTGGGCTGCTGGGACGAATATGTTTCTGTCTTCATTGAAAAGCTCGTGCAAGAACGCGCTTTCTAGATCCCAATGGTAATGTGTCGTAATTGTGAGCGGCGGCGAGGCTAAGAGCTGTGCGTATGGCATCTCTGTGAGCAACAGGGCTGGAGAGGTCGTCAGGATCGTAGTGTACGCCAGAGATTTGGCGATCACCTCGGAGAGTGCATCTCGCTTTGCGTATGGTTGGGTTTCCATCGCTGTCTCGTTTAACTTTTAGTACCATTGTGACGGGAAGGAGCTTTGATAGAGGGGATGTAGTTGTAGATCAGTGGTCTAAAGGTGAGTACGCCTTTTTATTCCAGGCTGTCCAGCTCTGTA